>VZRN01002821.1:275755-521037 GCA_013397935.1 Dasyornis broadbenti | reverse complement strand
CACTGCCCCGGCGACAGCAGCGCAGCGAGGGCCCGCCCGCCCGCACCGCCCGCTGTCAGCTATGCTAGATTTACAGTAGCTCAGGTAATCCACTAGCGCCATTCCTCTCTAGCTCCAGTACATAAAAACTCTGGCGTCTATATATTTTGCGTAAAGCCTCTCTTAAAGGAGGAAGCAGATCTACTCATAAGCAAGAAGAAAATAAAATAAAAAAAAAGGCAACGTTAAATATGCTGAAAATTAAGACTTGGGAAGCATGGCATATAAAGACTCACCCTACAGGAAAACAAACAGTAGCATTTAAATGACGTTTAAAGTTTCATAACCAAGCAAAGTATTACTCACTAAGAAAGGTGTATAGAAAATGGCTGTGCATTTGTTCTTTGATAATGAAAGGGTGGGGGTTTTTTTAACCTATGTTTGGTAAGAAAAGTTCCATATTCTTCAAAAGCCCATTCTTCTGTGTCAGTAAATCATCAAGAAACTGCATGCGTAATAACAACTTTCCTTGTCTTTAGCAATCATTCTTCCACAGGAGCAGGTTCATCCAACACCTCAGACACACACACACACACAAAAATAGAGTTCTTTGTCAAGCAAAGTTTATCCAAGGTGATGAAACCTAGGATAGCAAGCTATGTCCCGGTTAAGAATATGCAATTTTAACATTTCACCTTCTCCTACATTTCCACAGTGTAAAGACTGAGATCAAGAGTTAAATTTTGTGCAATCCTTTTGGAAGGCTTGTTTGTAATTCCAATAACAGGATTCAGCCATTTGTCACCCCCCCCCCACACACACACTCACACCCACCCTGCCACCACAAAAATTATTTGCATTTCTCTAAACCAAGCTCTTTCTTCCTCCTTTCCAACTAACACAATTACATGGATAAATAATTGTGAAGGAGTATAATTATTAGTACTAATACTACTTCCATCACTCTAATTTGGAACTGGAGAGAACTGTCAAAGGACATGCCAAAAGGCATTCAACCAGAGGAGTTTAGAAAAGTCAATTAACAGAGAAAAATGCTAACTTTATTATCTGTCATAAATGCTATGAGACCTCTTTTAACAGATAGTTCAAAGTCTATTTTGTAGCCACAGCCTCTGATAGAAAATATTTATTATGCATTGCTCCATTGCCAACAACATATCCTAATCTCTAATAAAGCTGCTGCCTTGTAGTCTGAAATAATTCATTTTCTCAGATTTCCCATCTTTACATGTTCTTTACTATTTTGGAAGCATGATTTGTAACAAACATCAATATACTAACCACATCATACTCTCATTACAAGATATGCTTTATCTTTTAACCTACCATTTACAGCTGGGGCTGTTAAACCTGGAGAAAAGAAGGCTCAGGGAGGACCTCATCACTCTCTACAATTGCCTGAGAGGAGTTTGTAGCCAGGAGTGGCTTGGTCTCTCCTCCCAGGTAGCAAGTGATAGGACGAGCAGAAGTAGCCTCAAATTGTGACAGAGGAGGTTTAGATTGGATATTAGGAAAAATTTCTTCACTGAAAGGATAGCCAAGCATTGCAATAGGCTGGCCAGGAAGGTGGTGGAATCACCATCCCTGGAAGTGTAGATGTGGCAACTGGGGACACAGTTTAATGGTGAACATATGGGTGCTGGGTTAATAGCTGGACTTAATGATTTAGAAGTTTTTTCCAACCTTAATGATTCTATGTTTATTCATTTCACTCATGTTGTCACTTTCTGCTCCTTGTTCTATCCCACCTTTCGTTTGTAAAACCAAGAGATAACTATTATTTGTGTGCCAGATTTCTATAAAATTTTGATACGAGTGAGAATATTAAAAAAAAAAAAAAAATCAAACTATAAGCTCTCTCTAGCATAAATGTATATACATCTGTGAGAAAAAAATAGATTTTGAAATCACACCAACCTTGCTTACACTAGTCTGGGACAATTACCATAGAAGTCTATTTCTTAGTCTTTGAACTGAACAGAAGCTGTAACTCCACAAATCCAGCCTGCTCAAATATTCCTCTGTAAAGAGCTACTTTCAACGCAGTGCCCACCCGTCATGGAAGTGAATAGAACACTCCTAGTCACTATCTTGTTCACTGAGCAAAACATACAAACTTTGTTACAAGGAACACTGAAAAACCGTCACTGCACAAAATGATTCTTCCGCATGTTCACCAGTTAATGCTGCTCCATCTTTGGAGCAAGGAAAAAACAGACATGACATGACTACTTTTCGCATCAATGATGTACAATATTCCAGGCATACAATGCAGTATTGTACTTGAACATTTATACCACAGAAAATACTAAACTCATAAGAAATATACACATCCTTTTCCCTCCAGGTCAGGTAGTCTAAATCTAAATCTGTCCAACTTGGTTGCATTCAGCTGTGGTAAGCTCTCCCTGTACTGCTTGGCAAAACACATTGTTTTCAAGACTCAGAGGATCTTTAGGAAGATAAGAACACTTTTACTGTCTTCTAACAACTTCAGTGACCACAAGCTGCCAAGTATAACAGATATGGAACATCACTGGCAGATCCTAGAGGAGGTTGTACTATCTGAAGACTCTGCTGTAACAACTGTGCTCAGGTCTGAGCATTCTTACATATGGGTAATACAGCAGCACCAAATTCTTCCTTCAGCAGTCTGGACCTTTTATGAGACATATCCAGTGACTTTTGAACTCTTGAAAGCAGACCATTTGGATCAGCATTTAATCGCTTATTGTAGCAATACAAAGAAAATCAAGGTAGATGACAACAATGCCTGTCCCTGCTCACAGTCCCTATGCCTCAGCTTTCTCAAAATCAAGATTATTGTGGCATGTTTTGGAAAGGCATCCCTGGAATAGTTTAGCTGAGGCAACTTCAGTAGGTGCATAGTAAAAGAAGCAGATTAATGACAAATGTAATAGATTTTTCATCTAGCCTTCGGCAGAAAATTATTTTAAGGCGGCAATAACAGGTGTGGCTTGTTTGCTTGGAAATGACATGGCTCAATAAGGAGAAGGAAAAAGAAAACCTACCTTGAAAGGTAATATAGAAAATGTTGACCTTCTTAGCTTCTAGCAACACATGATCTTTATCACTACTGTTACTGAACATGCCAGAGGCTTGACAGCTAGCAAAAATACACTCCAAAAATGATAGCATCTCTACATTGGTAAGTGTCACTCTAGACTTGGAGATAATTTTCATTTTGCTCTCATCTCTATTAATGAGCACTGCCAGAAGTGTTTCAGTGCTTTCACTCATCTGGTTGTTGGTCAATGAAGTACTGACTAAATCTGAAGCATGGAAATACAAATCTTTATTAGAGTTTTTCCACTGATAGTGTTTAATCATTCCATGTGATTGGCCCTTTCCTTTTACAAAAATGTCACTTACTGTCTTTGAAGCTATGTATGGGCTACTGATGCTTTGATGCTTAAACTCCCTTGGGAGCATTCATACTGTTGAACTCAGTGAGTTTTTCGGGTGACTATCTTTTTGATCTGACCAAATTACCATAATTTGCCACAATGCCAATATTCTTCATATATTGCTAAATTTCTATTCCTAAATAAACAAAAAAGCCTCTCTTGGTTCAAAAAATAGATACCATTGGAATACATTGTCTCTAAGCTCCAGAGAGAAGGTAGTATTGACAGATTTTGGCAATGGAGTATCATTGCTCATCAGTGCAATGCTGCTGGTTAATATATGCCCTTATTATCTCATGGTAACACTGTAATGACTATGATTTATGTAGACAAATGGCGTCCAATAAGACTATGATTTGATCTTATGTCTCAGTTTGGGGGAACAACTGAATAATGACTAGACAAAAAAAAAAAAAAAAAAATAATAGCCTTGATTAGCAGTAACTTAAGAGTAGGGCCCACTGCAGCTCAGAACTGCCACTCCTCTTTACTTGCAGGTACCAGTAGGTTCTCTCAGAACCTGAATTCCAAGGCATGAAGGTTCCTCTGTGCTTGCCTGCGTCACCATCTACAGTTTATTAGTCCTCTGTGGCAGCCTCCTGCACAGAGTGCTCATTAGGTGCGCTTAAAGTCACATCTTTCACTCAAGACCTGCTTCCCCATAGGGCTGAGGTCTTCACTTGCTATTCCATCTGGAGTAAAGACAAATAAAAAAGAAGTAAACATAATGATTTTCTTAAACTACTGACAACACTAAAAGAAGGTCATCATTTTTAACACAATCTCAGTCTGCGTACACACAGCACAGCATCTTAGGTGGCTATTTGTAGTACATATGCTTAAGTGCAATGCCTACTATTAGGCATTTTCATATTGAATCCTGAAACAGATTTAAGGCTTTTTACAACCATGATCTGTGTTGAACTCTGTTATTATCTTTATAAAACAAAGTAAGAATAAACTGTTCCAATTTTAAAGACAGACCTATTTATATATAGTAATTTTATTCTTCTGCAAATTTTAGAGGCTTTATAATTTTGAAATGCATTCCAGATGGCATGAGCTTGCAAAGTTCTATATGTATAATTTTAAATCTATTTGTAATTTTGATTAACTGTAAAAATGTAACTGCAAGTATAATTCTTGGTTATAGGAAATATAAGCAATTTCTGAGTGCAAGATACTATAGAAGTAAACCTGACTTTTTAATATAAATTATGAATCAACATTAAGAAAAATACTATCATCTTAATTAACTGCAATAATAAAGAATGCTAATTAGTGTCTTAGGAAAGGTGTTTTATTTCTTTGGATCTGATAGGAGGCATTTACTGCTGCAGTATCAAGTGTCTGAACAAACAGGGAGGGAGTGGCACCCTGACAAAACATTTGGCAGTGGTCCACAAGACTTTCCCTGTATATTCTTTTTATGTAAATTTGGAAATCCAGTAAACATTTTTTTAAAACCATCTTCTTTCAGTAGCATAACATCATAGGGATTGAAAAACTTTTTTTCCCTTCTGCTCATTAAGCTCTGAAGAAAATTTGACATATAATGAATCACTGAGAACAGGTGCAGAACTTTATCCTCTCTGAACACTGAATTTATAAAAACAAAACCAGAAAATAATCTGAAATATTGTGTGGCAACAGTTCTATAGCACAGAGCGAAGCAATGCAAGTGTGGGGAGACCTTAGTCTGCATATGTTCAGTTATACGAAATACTTTTCTCCTTCCTGTGGAACCACAAACAGCCCTGGCTTGAGATGTCAAAATGTCTCATCATACTGCTAAAAGCTTCTGTAGCCAAACAGATTTAAGGACCTGAAAGTTTTCCTCTATCTTTGCTATAGTGTGACTTCCATGGTGTTGTACTGGAAGAAAGGCACTACTGAAAAACAAAGTAATGATCCTTTATTTATCCCACAACCACAACCTCTTTCCTAAAAAAGAGTGAGAAAGAGAAAAAAAAGAGAGAGAGAGGGAGAAATAAAATGCAAGAATAAAAACAAGCAATTGCACAATACCATTGCTCACCACCCTAGTGTGTGGAACATCTCTTTGGCCAGTTCAGCTCAGCTGTCCTGGCCATGCTCCCTCACAGCTTTTTGTGCTCTTCCTGCCCTGGCAGAGCCTGGGACACTGAAAAGTCCTTGACTTGGGGTAAGCACTGCTTAGCAACAACTAAACATCAGTGTGATATCAACACCATTCTCATACTGAATTCAAAACACAGCATCTAGTCAGGAGACAGAAGTCATCAGAGTAAGGATGTAAAAACTATCACATGCCAACTTGTGAACATTATGAAAATATGTTTTCAAGTGAAGGTGTCAAAACAGCCCAGAAATCCCCATTCTTGTTTTCCATATATCCATGTACACACATGCACAAGTACACATTCACACCACTTCAAAACTTTTCCAACAAGATTGTAGCAAAAGTGAGAAAAGATTGACTAATTTAGTCCCAAGTTCAGTATTTTGGGAGACAAGAAATTTCTAATTCCTTTAGCACCTGACAAAACTGACAGGAATGATCTCACCACTGAAAAGACCATAACTTTTCACCAAACGACCTCAGTATCCAAGAATTTTCTCCCTTACCAGAAATATTGATGAAGAAAAGAAATGCCCATTATGGGCCCAAACCTAAACTAAAAATGACCCCATAAACACCTGCACACTGAACTTTTCACTAACAAACAATTAAAAAGAAACAGTCCCCTAACTCACAGAACTTTAGAGGAGTTCATGACAGTTAAGAGTAACAACATAGACCAAGGGCCTTTCCTCTTCTTCTTTCCATGGTTGACTTAGTAATTCTGTTTATTGAACACTGGATCAGAAATAAAGTGCCTGATTGTAAATATATCATCTTAGTTTCCTATAAACACCACTAAAAACAATGAAAATACTTAGAGCTAAAACGAAATTCTTTAGGTTTATGGGCTTTGTTGGTTTTTTACATTTATTCTTTAGTTGATTAGCTAGTACTGAGTCTAGCTCTTGGAGCCCCAGGGTAAGAACGATGTGTGTCGGAGCAATCCCAGAGGAAGGCCATGAAGGTGATCAGAGGGCTGGAACACCTCTCCTGTGAGGATAGGCTGGGAGTGCTAGGGGATTGTTCAGCCTGGAGAAGAAAAGCATCTGGAGAGACCTTAGAGCAGGTTTGTATTACCTAAATGGGGCCTGCAGGACAGCTGGAGAGGGACTTTTTACAAAGACATGGTAGCGATAGGACAAGGGGGAATGGCTTTAAACTGAAAGAGAGTACGTTTTGATTAGTCACTGTGAGAGACACTGGAAGAGGTTATCTAGGGAAGTTATGGATGACCCATCCCTGGAAATGTTCAAGACCAGGTTGGACAGGGTTTTGAGCAACCTGGTCTAGCAGGAGGTATCGCTGTCCATGGCAGGAGGTTTGGAACTAGATGATATTTAAGGTCCCTTCCATTCTATGATTCTATGACTTATTGGAAGTCCATAAGGTTTTCCAAAAACTTAGTATTATACACAATATTACTAAATGTTAGGAATTATTTTTAGTTCCATTCATCTAGAGAAGTGCAGATGAATGTATAGGGCCATGTGAAATTAAAATTCACTTCTAAGATCTTTTACACTTAATTGCAATTAAAAAATAGACCATGGTAAACAACCACATTACTATATTTACTCTTTTAGATCAGTACAATAATGGAGTGACCAGCTTAGTAACACTACAATACTCTATCTAGGTTAGTATGACTTGCAGCATGAAGGAGAGCTATTGCTTTTACTGGTGAAAACAGAATACAGAGAATCAGTTTCCACTCTCTTCTGCAACTCATCAGGTTACTTATAGTCACATTTTCAAAGTTAATAACTTTGAAGCCTAAAGCTTGAGCCTCAAGAAATAAAAGTTGGTAAAAGACCGTGATATTTGTACATCACAGATATAGCTACGCTTCTCATACTGAGTTCACAAACCTTTTTTGTTTCCCATGTGAAAATAGGGAGCAGTACAATTAGTTTCTACAAAATATTACCCATTCCTAAACAACACAACTTAAGTCTTGCCCAATTTATCTTTAGACCAGATAAGAGTTGTTATTGTCTCTACTTTTGCAACATATTAGGATAGCAGTATCATTTTTTTAAAAAAGGAAACTGTGTATCTTGGTATCATTAGCATATTGCCATCAGTGTAGCATAAGACATCTCCTTATCCTCTCAGGAGTAAAAAAGAGTGATTTTTTTTCTCCATTTTGAAGAAAAAGATCTATTCATTATAAATTCTCCTTCAATTTGGTTAAACGGATATGAAGTTGCTATGTAAATAAATAGTAAATGTAAAATCTCACAAAGTACTGTTATAGTTTAGCCCTATACACTATTAGGTACAGTTGTTGGTAGTTGGGGGGCTCAGAAAATTTAGAGTATCTGGAAGAGATAGAAAGAAATCAGTGCCAGATTTTCCCTATTTTGCAGTCTTCAAGTATATTCATTGCTATCAACTTGTCGGCACCTAAGAAAAAACACTAACACATAAAATGGATCCTTTCCTTTATTAACCAACTACTCCTAGTTAGATTGCTATCAATGAAAATACACTGGCCCATTGATGTCTTCTAAAATATTTTAAACAGCAATAAAATTTGTCATGAAGGAACTTTATTTAGGTAAGCAAAAGCTTCCTGTCTGTAACTATCAATATTCATATTCTGTAACTCACAAATTCTATCTCAACTCTAAGCAAGGAATACTAAAGGTTTCAATATTTAATTAAGATGCTTCTTCTAAAAGCTTAAGTGAAACCACCTAATTAAAAAAATGCTAATGTGGAGGTATAGACTTTCCTTGTCAAAGTGATGTATCTTATTGCTTCTTCTGCTTCTTTCTGGTTTTGTTTTGGCTTTTTGAAGACAGACAATACCTTATCAGAATAACCTTGACTGCTATGAATAAAATATTTGAAATGACACCATGCATACAAAAGTATAAGTTAGGGGGTAATTAGGTGATATCAATTAGAAGTGGTTCAAGAGCAAGTCTAAATAACCATTTTGCTGGACACAACTAGTTTAAATGTAATAGGGTTTACTCTTCATCCTAATACAATCAGTTTGTTTTAGGACTGGATTCCATTCTTTAATTTTATAAATCATAAAAGTCGTTGGCACTTGAACTGGAATACTAGCTCATACAGCATTTTACTTAGCTTTATTTTTGGTACTGAATAAAAGAAGCAACTAGGGCACATAACACTGATTTGCTCTGGTATTGTTTATATAAAGCACCAAACATCTCGTAAACACAACTCTGTCAATACACATTAAACCAAATTAACCTCCCTATTCACAAAAGGTTACTATTTTACACAAATGCAGTAAAAGTTTAAGCCTGAAAGAGCTTACAATATATTCTGAAACAAACCAAAATTCTCTAGATTGGAGTAAGCAGAAATAAAGAAAGTACATCAGGGAGGATTTGTGCTCCAACTTTAAATATTATGCTACATGGAAACCAATCTAAAAGCAAAGGGTCTAAAATCCATCTGAAAATTTAACACCAAACTAAAAAGATTTCAGTCTTACTGAGTTAAAAACTTAACTTCCAAAAATACACTCATTCCTATCAACACCTAACAAAACATTACCGTTCTTCTGATTTATCACTAATAAAGATTAGCACAGTTTAGTACTAGAGAAACAGCAGTTATAGATGTTCATATATGCAGTAGCTTCCCCTTTTTTGTAATAGTATGAAAAAATCCAATACAGTAATACAACTATTGCACACTTTTATAAGCTCTTCTGCTTTAAATATGCTAAGAAACCACTTCACTATTCCTTTACTGTAGCAAAATATCAGCGAGCGGATTCTATAGCACACGTATTTAATAGGCTTCTTTTACGTGCAGCAAAACCTAAACATTTTCAAGGTGAGGCTTGAAAATTAAACACAGAAGCATCCTAAACCAAGTTTCACACCTGTTATTGACACTTTAGGAATGTCACAGGGCAGTGACTGAAATGTCTGCTTTGATGCGCAGCAGCAGCTCCGGGACTTGATTCAACTCACACACCTACATGCGCTACCTTTACGATCCCTTCTCAAGCTCACCATCCCCTGCACTCCCTCTGGACCTCGGCTTCCCTCCCTGAGCGTCCCGAGGTGGGGACGGGGCAGTTTTCCTCCGCCCCTGCGGCGCCGGGCTCTGACTCCCGTCCCCTTCCACGCGGAATCCCGAGCGTTCTCCAGCTCTTCGCTCCTTACCGGCGCCGCGCACAGCCCCGTGCGAGCCATCCCTCCAGCCCGTGAAGATGCGCTTCCCTACCGCCGGCATACACTCGGGGGAAGGAAAACCCTGCGCAGGGAGATGTTCGGTACCTCTCAGGACACTCGGAGTCAGAAAAAGCCAGGTGAGGGGAAGCCGCAGGAGTGAGGGGTGCACACCTCCCCCGTACCCCCAGGTGTGCGGGGCGCTCACTCACGAGGGGCTCCGTGGGATGCCGGCCGCTTTTTCGCCCGCAGTCACTGTCACCTCCTCCCCGATGTCGGGCAGGGTGATGAGCAGCCCCTTGGCTGCCGCCCGCCCCCCGAGTTCCTTGTTTGCCGCTCCGGGCGCGGGGCCCGGCGTGCGGCCGCCCCTGTCCGAGGGGTGTCGCGGGCTGGGGGCCGGCGGGGTGCCGCGCAGCCTGGAGAGGAGGGCGCCCGTCCCCAGGGCCGCTACATTCATGGCAGGGGTGGGAGCCCGTTCCCAGCACCGCAAGCACTGTCCGGGGGCCGGAGGCCTCCAACGGGAGCTGCCTGCGGCCCGGCAGACGTTGCTAAGCGAAACAAACCCCGGCGGGCACGCGCCGCCCTGGGCGGGGAGCACCGCGCTGGCGGAAGGCCCGAGAGCAGCCCCGATCAGCCTGCGCACCTGCGGGGAGCCGGGTAGCAACCTGCTGCAGCCTGCGAGCTGGGAAAATAAAGCGTGAGATTCCCTCTCCAGTTAGAATCCCACCTAGTATTATGGGGTAAAAAACAAAGCCCACCTGCCAGGGCAGCTGGGCCCTCTTCACACACCTGTGCACAAGAAGGGCTTAATTGCAGTGGAGAGTGAGAGCAGCCCAGCACATCTGTATCACCATGCCAGGCAGGCGTAGAAAGTAGCTGTGTGGAAGCAACAACTCATGTGCTTTTAAAGATGCTCCCAACCATCCTCGGCAGTTTGGAGAGCAGTAGAGGGTGTCAGTGGCACAAGCCAGACAGCTGGCACATGAGGCAGGCCATGTGAGTGGGAAATAATTATCTTTGCCCTAGCTCTCTGAAACTGGGTTGTCTGCACGGGTGAAGAGAAATGTGACCACACTAGCAGCAGTTGGGGAACACTGTAATGGTTGTTATTAATGGACAAGGCAAACATTGTGCCAGTTCAGAATATGAAAGGTCACGCAGCCCTTTGGAGTGCCCAAAAGAGCAGGACAGGCTGAAGGTTAACCCAGTTACTTTCACATCCGAGCCCCAGGATCACACATCAAGCAACTAGTTGCACTATCAATTTGAAGTTGGCAGCTGCAGGTCCACAACAACCAAGGGTACAAAGTGAGGAATTCTATCCCTGACTTTTCTTCCTAGCACATCAAGGAATGCAATGAACTGGCAGAGAGAGCACACGGAACACTAAGCAGAGGACTGAGATTTGAAACTGGGATATTTAGGGCCTTTTTCTTACAAACCAGAATAAATACGTTCTGACAAAACCTTACAGAATAGGTGCACATAAATCTAACAGCGGCACAATCTGCGTTTGTTCCTACAATGGCAGAAAGCCCTGACTGATTCACAGTGAAAGTAGCATAACTGAGCTCATTGGTGGGTAGTATATTTATCTCAGCTATATATGAACATCACTGTCTGTAACTTGTTCATTACTCCATGTGTCCTGGTTCTGGCCAGCACAGGGTTAATGTCTGCAGCAGTGAGGAGGGGCATGGCTAGGACCCTGAGGTTACTCTATATCACCTCATATCAAGCATTTTGGGCAGGGGGAAGAGGTCCTTTCAGGTCATGTTCCACGTGGTGAGAACTCACGTGTTAATCGATCACCTCTCTTGTACACTGTTATTAATATTGCACATGTTACTGGTTGTTTCTTGTTTCATTGCTTTTTCAAGTAAATTGTTCTTATCTCAGCCCATGATCTTTACCTTTTGTGCCTCCAATTCTGTTCTCCAGCCTGCTGGGGGAGGGAGGAGTGAGCAAGCATCACAGTCATTTGGAGAGTCTCTCCAGTGGAACACTAAATTGGGAATACTATTCCTAATCCACGACACCCTGTCATTCAAGATCTGCAGAAACAGTCAGATTCCACTCCAGATCTCCAGATTTCAGCATTCTGCCTACTCAAGTCCTTTAAATATTCTGCTTTCAACATAAATGGCTCCTCTTTAGTCCTAGGTAATATCTTTGATACTACAAGTTTGGAACTACTTTTCATATATCTGGTGTTCAACTCCTCAGCAAATCAGCATAATATAATCTGATGCTGCCTACTGCAAAGAGACTTCCCAGCTCAGATATAGACTGTGAATCCTGAAAGCACTTACAACTCTTAGCTGTGGTAAGCCCATTTATTTGCCCTCAATAAAATTGTCAAACAAATGTGGAGGAGCAGAGCAGAAGTAAGTAACTTCTGGAAAAGCAGGGAAAAATGTAGATCTCATATAACTGATGATTACCCCTGACCCCAGATTATTACTTTTGTGCTTTTCTTTTTTATACATTAGTCTAATTCCCATTGTGAGCCTTTATAAAGTCTTTTTCTGTGGTAAATGATTTTAAACTGAATCTGGGTACTAAAATAACTGTTTAGAATGCATTCATCATATTTTATAATTTAAAGTGATTTTTCACTCATCACTAAGTACTTCTTGTTTGTATTCTTAGCTGGATTACAAAAGTAAGCATTCATAACATTTTTTTTACTTTTCTGAAACCAATTTTGGGGACCTTTGTAGTAACTAGAAAAACCTTTAGGAATTAGACATGCTGTCATTTGTCAGGCTGTAAGGGTCAGAAAAGACCATTTGATCATCTAGTCTGACCTCTTGTATTACATTTCACCTCAGCATTTCTCCATGCATTCTTTTCCTCTTTATGCCATTTTTAGTATCCATGAGAACTATTAGCATTTTCTAAACAAATTATATTGATGTGAAAAGAGAAATTCTGCTGCTATGTGTCATTACAGATTTAGGAAACATAGGAACCCTGTCAGATGTTAGTCTTTAAATAAGAGAAAGAACAATTGACATGGTGCATACCTGACACACCATTATTACCAACTTGCCTCCTCAACTTTCATGGCCTAAGCATGAAGAAAGAATTTGTCACTTCACCTGAAAAGGCCAGAAAGATGAGATGAAAGCAACACAATGGGGATAATGCTATTACTGTAATTAGGGAATCATCATCTATCACTTCAGCTGTAAACAAAGCCTGTTTTGTCCTCAGTCAGGACTTCCCAAGCAAGTGAAGATATCTACAACCCCTTCACTATTGCAGTGCATGAAAAATCTATGTCACTAATTATTTGTCTTCTTTAGGTTTTTGTTTTTATCATCATGGGATATAAGAAACCTATAAAACTCTGTTTTTCATGTATGCATATAGCAAATCATGAGAAAAACTGTTTAAAATGTTAAGTATAGAACAATTAGCAAGCTGTTTAAAGCAGTAAAGCAGCATCCTTGT
The DNA here is from genome assembly GCA_013397935.1 of Dasyornis broadbenti. NCBI lineage: Eukaryota > Metazoa > Chordata > Aves > Passeriformes > Dasyornithidae > Dasyornis > Dasyornis broadbenti. The sequence continues at coordinate 507,883 of VZRN01002821.1, read as the reverse complement.
AGCAATAATGGTGTTGAAGTTGATGAGGGATATGCTAGGAGGCAAAAGCAATTTAAAAATATTCCTAAGCTATTGAAGGATCACACACCTACTAATAGTTGACAAAGTTTTATCAGGTCCTTGAAGCAGCAATTAAATATTAACAAAAATATACAAATGATTGCCTCATGTCTAATTTACAATAAATTGTGCTCAGACACACCGTAACATTTTAGCAAGTCTTAAACATTATAAACACCCTTTCAAAACACATTTTGCACAGTCTTAGCACTTTCCAGATCAAGCTGCTAGCCCATATGTTTGAACCTTAATGCCCTGACAGTTGCCAATTAGTCCACATTTCAGTAAAATATGTTCAGGAAAAAATCAAACTAGATTAACATACAAGAAATTAAACTACAGAATTCTATCTGATTTCTTTACCATTTTCTTTTTAGCTATCAAAAGCTATGTATAGCCTTTATGTACGCATAAAAAGAAAAAAAAAATGAAATTATTCTATTTTTTTCCCAGTCTAACTGTAGTCACAATAATGTTTCTCATACAATTGAAAACTATTTCTTTGGGCAGACTTTATTTTTGTTATTGTTGTTTCACCAGTAACAAAATTTTTGATAATGAAATTACAATAGTACCACTTTCTCCACAAAGTTGTCTTCTGGTTATATTATAAAAATATCTGTGCCTTTACTCATTTTATACAGGTGCAGCAGCTGTGCCTTGGCCCCGTTTCACATTGATCTCAGGTTCTATGTACAGGCCTACATGCGGATTCTATGTGCATTCCAGGAATCAGAGTGACATCTCTCAGTATTATCCTTCTGCCAGCACTCTGAATTTCACCAGGGAAGAGCAAAAAAATTGATTAAATCCATTGACTGAAAAGTCGTCAAGCCTGAAAGTCACTTTTTGATAGCCACCAGTATTAGTCCCACCCAGAAGGCAGAACCACAAAGGTTTTAAAACTCACTTTGAAAATGCTATGTTTCTTGGTTTGAATTACGGAAGTAATTTTCTGTGTTACTTGCTGTGTTTCACAAGGAAAGCTTTCCAGTTTGATGCACTGAATCTCCCCCTCTGTTTCAAAAGCAAGAAGTAGTGTCTACTCTATCTTCTACACAGAATTTGCTGTTTAAACATTAATGCATTCGCTTTTGTATATCCCCTTAGAGAGTCTATATCTTTTCTACCCTACGTCAGTTCCTAGAACATCAGTCATTCTCACTGCTTTTCAGAATTTCTACCACATTTTTAATACACTGACTAAAATGACTATCAACCATGATCCCTTTTAATGTGTCACTTCAGTGCAGCTGAATTAAAATATCATCCAAAACAAGAATATAAACAAGTAAATTTAAATTATACTGACTCTTACATATCTTTACAGGATGACAAATTTTTTCAGATCTTCATGAAGGCTTGCTAGTTTTCCAGTAGTGGAAAATATACGATAAAATGACCCCATAATTCAAATCTGTAGTTCAAAAATCAGTGCACTTTACTATTAGATTTAAGTGCCATCATTAATTGCTGATGAAATGCACTGATGCGTTCTCTCTGGGCTGGCCAGTTCAAGATACAGCGAGATCTGAACATTCCTCTTCTCAGGTGAAGTGCATGATACAACTTGTAATCTTGGATGTCATTAAGAAAGATCAGTATGATGGAGTCCCGACTTTGTTCAACAGCTTGCTGAAGAGCATGATACACCTTGAAACTGAAGCAAAAATAAGACAAAAATCAATTTTTTCTTTTATGTGAAGGAAAAAGAAAAGACAAACAGTTCTTAACAGTGGTCTTAATGTCTATTTTGTGATATACAATGGTCATTACTTTTCTTAAATTATTTGCCTCTAACTAAAAAAAAAAACCATTATCTAAAAATATAACCTAAATCTACTGTCTTGATATGGCTTTGTTTAGCAAAATTCCTTTCTTTACAAGACCACTTCATGAGAACAGTGAAAAGACTAATTTAAAGGCAAACAGAAATCATCTTTTGATGCTAGTGATCTCACTCATTTTTGGTCTTCTTCAAATGTGTAATTTTAAGGTAAGCAACCCACACAGGTGGCAACCTGACTTTCTAGGAAACAAACGAAACAAAACACACCCACACCCACACACCAAAAACACCCAACCAAAAAACCAACCAACCAACTGAAAAAAGCAAGCAAGCAAAACTCCAAAATACACCACCCCTACCAAAACCACACCAAAAAAACCCCCCAAATAAAACACCAAACCCACAAAACAGAACAAACTAACAAACAAACATAAAAACCCAAAAATAATGACACGAAAAACCCCCAAAACAAAAAACCAAAAACCAAAAAGCCCCACAAACAAACAAACAAACAAACAAACCAAGAAAATGCCTAAAACATTGACTGAGGTATTCAAATGTCCACTAATGTATGTGTGGAACAATTAACTTTATTAACTTAGGAAATATTCTGAAGTTACAATATATGATGTAAATATAATAAAGTAGATTTTTGATTTTTGAAATTAAATGCTATTTTTTATTAAATTACAATTTAAGAAATTATACTGTTAAAATGGCTCTTCAGAAGTTTTCCCCCTTATAGATAAAATTTTGTATTCTACTCACTTTTTACACCAGGGATCCTGTAAGAGGTGTTCAGTCACAACGAAAATAATCTTCCTGCTCATTTTTATACTGTTAATTGTGGCTTCAAATTCAGATACACCTGCTTCAAAGTCCCGTTCCTCTAAACAAAACTTAATTTCAAAGTGGTTATTTTTTTCCAGAGACATGAAATTTTTAGACACCCAATCCTTGTCCTCTCTTGCATGAATAACATAGGCATCATAATAGAACTGTTCCTGTTGTCTCTCAAATTCTTTAAAACCAAGTATTCGATTGACTAAAATATTCCAGTAGAAAGCTATTCTCCACCCTTCAAAATGGATGGTAAGGACAACAAAAATGAGTAATGTCACAATAGTGGTAGAGATCACAAACAGAAGTTTAAATGGAGCACTGTCTTTGCAGGCTGAACTATCAAAATACAAAACTAGACTACCGTGATATTTAGGTGGGGTGTTGCAAATGTACTGGGACCTCAGTCCAGGTATATCTGCTTGGGTCACATTAAGCCAATCAGCAAACCAAGCAATGCTCTCACAGGTACAATCAAAGGGATTGGAATCCATCTCTAGTTTTGTCAAGCTCTTGAAAGGTGGACCAAATACTTTTTCTTCAACTGAGGTTATCAGATTTTTCTGAAGGTTCAATGAATTCAGAGAGGCTTGGTCATCAAATAGAGTTGCTGGAAGCAAATTCAAATTATTCGATCCTAAATCCAAGTGTCTTAATTGAAACAGACCCCTGAAAACCTGGACTGGAATTTCATCAAGCCCATTTGATTTTAAATTAAGAATTCGCAGGTTGGGAAGACCTTTTAAAAAAAGAACAGGGCCACCTGGATTTGCATGTTTCCAAAGTCGGGCTAAATTGTTGTGCTGCAAATCCAGTATGTCAAGTTTGTCAAGTCCATCGAACAAGTCTTCTTTTATATTTGCTATGTTGTTATTGCTGATGTCCAGGACAGTCAAGTTTTGTAGAGTATGAAAAGGTGAAGGAGAAAGTGCCAGATTACTACACCCTACCTTCCTCAGCATCAGTTTTCTAAGGCTTGGGACAAAAATGAATGATTCACTTTGCAAAGTCAATTTTTTATTATAGGAAAGATAAATAACTTGTATGTTATTGAGACCTTTAAACTCACGACCTGTGAGCAGTTGACTAATTTCATTGAGACCGAGATCAAGAATTTTCAGGTGTCCCAAGGAAGAAAATGCCCCACTTTCTATTGTAGAAATTCTGGTTTTTGTGAGGTTGAGCACCTGTAAGCTAGAATTAGCAAGTGATGAAAATGTTTTATTAGTTATTGTTTGTAAGTTTATGTTGCAGTTACAGAGACTCAGGTATTTCAGGTTGTTCAGACCTGTGAACATATTACCAGTAATTCCTGGAAAATTGTTATTATCCATTATAAGGTACTCCAGGTGGTACAACCAATGAAAAGAAAAATCTTCTATTTTCCCACTAAGTGAGTTTATGAGATTCAAATGTTTAAGGCTGGATAATCCATAAAATAAATGCGAAGATATATGAATATTATTAAGATTCAGGTTTAAGTATTGTAAACTTGAAAGCCACTGAAATGAGTAATTTTCTATGATAGAGAGAGAATTTTGGGAAAGGTTTAAAATGGTAAGATTTGTTCCTTGCAGTCCCTGGAAAGTTGACTTGCCAATGTAGGAAAGCTTCACGTGGCTCAGTGAGAGGTTCCGAATCGCTGTGTTTGATAATTCTCTACAAAGTTTCTTTGTGCGATTTTCACCAAGTTCAACATTGTTCAGTATGAGGCCAAACAGACTTCCAATTGTATGTAAACATCCCATATGAAACTGAAAGGAAAAGGAAAAAAAAAAGAGTCTTGACCTAAGCAAGAGGATTATGTTAGAAAGTTGACCAATAAACCCAAAACTTGGAAAGGTTTTCAAATGAGATTTTCAAGCAGAATAGAACTCCTACACCCAGATTGTTTCACAGCAGAGTTGAGAAAAACATTTCTTGTGATAATAGTTCTATGATTTATAACATGATTAACAGAAATCTGAGTAGTGTTATTTCAGAAGAAGATAGAAAGTGGCTTAGTGAGATGCAAGGTTGTATCCAACTACTGAAACTCTTTCTCTAGAAGTATCTTAAAATTTGTGATATCTTTTTTCAGCTTTATTTTATTGGTATCTTTTAGGTGTACTAATTTACTAGTTATTCAGTCTGCAGACAGTCAAGAAGAAACCTGGTTTCTCTGTGCAAGCAGAAGCTACAATGAAATGTAATACTACACGCTTCTACAAAATGGATTATAAGCTTCTATCATAGTGCTGGCTCCTCATCTTGATTAAGATATCAACTGATTTATTAAACACTCCATTTTTCAGAATGATTCAAATGCATAAGGCTGCTTTTCAGACAGCAAGACTGTAAAATCAGAGTAGCTGAAAGTGGCAAAACGTAGCCGTGCCCAAGAAAGGAGTAGTGTCATTTATTTATCCACACACTGTACCCTTGTGCCAGAATAGCCCTACGTGCAGTCACAGGTGAAACAGGCAGGGAAGCAGTGTGACTACAAGCTAACCAAGCCAAAACACCTGTAGAGTTTCCCCAGTGATGCAGTGCATAGCCTCATTAAAGCTGGTATCAGAAAGAGGGAGGGGTGAAGCGGCCCAGTAGAAGAGGGTGGTGGGGTTCACTCTTAGCAGTGGTACAAGGTTATGTCACCTCAAAATATTCTTGTCATTTCAATGTACATATTCTTTAGAGATCAGTGAACTGGAAACCAAACAAAACAAGCAAAAAACAAACAAACCAAGGAAATTCAATGCATATTCAGTATTTGTATGCTGAGGGTCAACCAGTTTAGAATTGCCACGCTTACCATCACTCTTCAAAGAATCATAACACTGGGGGAAGCAGATCAGAGAGCGCAGAGAGGCAGGTGAAAAACACCCATGTGGGTTTTCTTAAAGGAGTGAGTATATTTTTCTGCAATGATTGTTTCTCTGGGGTTCCCATAGGTACAAGTGAACATTCTTTGATTAACTTGGAAGTGAGACCTAGATTGTATAACCAGACTTGCATAGTACCACACTTTTTACCCACTTGGAAAATATGTCTGTCCTCTATCTTCAGCACGTACAAAACGAATTCTGCAGAGAAAATACCCAGTAAGGAGGATTCTCACAGCATTTCGATCTATGTCTTGCTTGAAACCCCTGATCTACATGGAACCAGCCTATATGAAACTAGCCTATGCTGATTTCACTGGCAGAAAAATAATTCTGTGTATCAGAGGTCAGAAGTAATGCTGTATACAATAGAATGCTTTTTGGACCTCAATGGTTCAAAATTGTAATGTAAATGCCATACAACCATAAAGCATAAATCAGGATAGTTCCATTTTTTACTTACACCTGTTGAATTTCTGTTGAAATACTTCCTACCTCTTTTAGTGGATTTGATGACAAATCAAGACTATTCAATGAGGTGTTGCTAAGAAAACTGAAGTCTTCTTTTTTCAACTCAGTGATTTGGTTGCTACCCAACAAGAGCTCACAGAGTTTTTTCAGCTGTTGCTCCGATCCTAAATTGGCTGACTTCAAAGAATTATGAGATAGGTCCAAAATATTCAAGTTCTGGAGAGAAGATACAAGGAAAAGAAAAGTATAAAATTATTTTTTATTTTTATTTTATATGATACGCACAAAATATTTAGACTATTTCATTAGAGTATAACTGATTGGAAATTAGTGTGGTACTACAGTTAAAGTAAGCCTGTAATAGAGAAATGGCAGCTTTCAAGCTGCTGCAGGAAGAAGTATTCTGTATCTTTCACACTGGTAACTTTCATGGTATTCATGGTGTTAACCTGCTGAAGTATGTACTGCAAACAAAAGAATTACTTTAGCTAAAGTTCCTTAATTAATTGAAAGCCCTCCTGCCTCAGATAAAGTGATAAATGCAAAAGCTGGGTGCAGTTACAACTAAAGCAGTGTTAAATATTGCATTCCACCCTTTTTCAGTGTGGTCCAGCTCTGTAAATGGGCATGAGGAATGTGAAGTTCCCAGCATGGAAGCTGGCTGCTCTTGCTTGTATTGAGTTGACTGTCAGCAGTCCTACAATGCCAGCAAGTATACTTTATGTATCTGAACTGGAATACTGAGTTTAGCAGAAAAGTTCAGACTTGCTCAAAACCACATGCGCACTCATTAGAACACTGAGTGACAATTAGTACCCACAAAATGTCTCTACTTTCTTTTGTCCTTAGGCCCTTCCTTTTGCACGATTCCCTGCCTCGTGCAAAGACAGTGGAATAGTCCTTTCCTGCCTTCTGTGATGGTCGCCCCAATCTCTGCTACAGAGAAGAATATTTAACCACATGTAAACTACCAGGAAAAATGAAGGTGAAATCAAAACCTTTTTACTTTTTCTTAACTCTTAAATCCTAAGAAACACTACATTCAGCCTAAGCACAGGCCTTCCTGGTCTGCATAATTACATCTCAACCTTGAGAATTTAGGCTAGCTACCAGCTACCCAGGCAGCTCAGATTCCACACCATCCACTTCACTGCTGTTATCATCTGCTGCTGCTGCTATTCTCTAAGCACATATCCTGCGTGGAGAGGCGCCTCAAAGGGATTCAACAGGGAAAAAGGAATAGAGAGCATTGACTCACAAGGATGGCTGAGACTCCAATGTGCTATAACAGAAGAAGCCACAAGGCTTCCTCTTCAGAAAAAATCTTCAGAAATATTATATGTTGGGTATTTTCAGATGCGAAGGCAGCAGTTCTGTACACACACTGGAAAATACAGTAAATTCCCCATTTATATTTTATTTACATGAGAAGGTCTATTTCTAAAGCTTACCTCCAGGGCTTTGAAAGGATCATTTTTTATATTTAGTCTGTTGTATCCTAGATTGAGCTCAGTCAGTTTGGTGCAGGATTCAAAGACTCTGTCAGGGAGCTTAGACAACTCATTATGTTCTAACTTCAGAATCTGCAAGAGGGGCACATTTTGGCACAATTCTGGTAGCAGTTTAGAGATGCTATTGTAGCCTGCATTCAAGTAAACCAGCTGGCTGTACTTGGTCAAATTTGCAGGACCTAGCTGTTTTAGCTGATTATGAGAAATGTCCAAACTTGTAATATTGTTCGGGAGATCAGAGGGAATTTGAGTCAGCTTTAGGTGACTGCAGTCAGCCATTTCATTTTCGATATGACATTGATTTCCAACTGATGCACATGGCCAGAAGACAAACATCAGTCTGACAGATAAGCTGCTCCACCAAAGAATAGCATTTCGCGTCATTTTATCTGCAAAGGCAAAATGAACACAGTGCAAATTACAATCATTTTGATGCAACTTGCATCTTAAACTGAAGGCTAAGCAAGCAAGCTTAGAAAATACGTAATTTCATACTGAGCAAACACTTGGTGTTTTTTAACCCATAAAGTAGCGTTCATTTCTGCAGAAGAGTTATGGCTAATAATCTCACTAAATAAAGACTTTTATTTAAAGGCAGTAATATTGTCTTATATAAAAATAGGTGTGTTCAGAAAGCTACTGACCTTATCTATTATCAATGCAAATTTCCAATAGTTTTCTCTTTTCTGATTGATTTTGCATTGCTTTAACACGTGTAAAATACAATAAGTATGAAAATTGGTACACAAGCCTCTCAATATTAGTCATGGAGCTCTGAGCTTAACTACATGTAAATTATGTATAGTCATATGCAGTAAGAATACATAATATACCACTTCTTTCTTTTACTGTTCTTGTCAGTTTTTATTTTACAAGTCAATCACACAAAATTCTATCTTTCCATCTTACAGAGAAAGCAGGAATACCACGATATAGAAACATGTATGAGAAAGTAAGACCACACAAAATAAATCAGTACCAACATAATCAGAAAAAGAAATGGAGAAGAGCCAAGGTGTAGAGAAGTCACTGCCCATAGGTTCAATACGTTTATCCAAATACTTTCAGGAAAACTTACACATTGAAGAATTTATATACTCCACGCCATATCTTTTGGGCACTTACATGAGGATATCTGTCACTGTCCACTCTAGTTTTCAATGGCTCTACCTATTTAGTCATTACATTTCTAATGAATCTTAGGCTTTTTTATATTTAGTTCATTTTCCATTTAGTATCCGTTAGATTTAAATTCACTTGGTGGTCTTGTAAGGAGACTTTACTGCACAAGGGAGAAAATTAACTCCATATAAATTCTGACCAGAAAAGATCTGTAAGAGCTCAGAAGGGTTTGACTAGCCTTCTGAATCATAAAGCTTGTCTGATTAAATGGCGTTTCTGCTAATCCAAGAAGAGTCCTCTGTTTTCCATATTTCTCTTTACAGAATTAATCTTTAGTAGAGGGAGAACATATTTTGTGAGTGCTTCCCAAAATGCTTTTTTTTCATACTTTAGCAGAGGACAGTAAGCTTAGGTTCCTGCCTTAAATTTTTTCTTTTATTAAGAAGTAGAAAGCTTATACTTTCAACCCTGAAGCTTTAAGTGTCTCCACTGTGGCGGTGCACCAGGCAGCCCCTGTGGAGGCTGCCACTTCTACACCTAGCACCGCCGGAGTGGCCACTAACACCACTGCCCCGGCTCCTAATGATGATTCCGGGGGATTCAGCATGTGGGTAAACACAGAAGGTGAGTGGGCTGATCCCCCGGGGAGCGTAGAGTCATTGGGAGGAGTCTGAGGGCTGGCCACTCCCCCGGGGATGTCAATCCCCGGGCTCTCCTCCCCCTGTTCTCGAAGTTTCTTTAATTAATTGTCAATCTGTTATGTCTGTTAAGTTGTCCATCCCTAAACCCTTCCCCTTTCTCCTCCTTGTCCCTAGAACCTTCTACCCTATCCATTCCCTTATTGGTTGTATTCCTCGACCCCGCCCCTGAGTCCGCCCTGGGTCAATATTCATTGGTTTATTCATGTTACGTAATTTGTCCCCATTGGCCCAGGGAACTATCTCCTCCCATCTCCTCCCAACTCCTCCCCTCCTTAAAACCCCGTCTAACCCCTTGTTCTGTGCCTTTTGTGCCTGGTCCCCTTGATTGCATCTTGACCCCGTGTCTCTCCCTGCGAGGCTGGGGAATAAAGAACTTTCGAATTTGCCAGCACAAGAGGTCTCCTCTCGCTCTTTGTTCCCGTCTCTGCTACTTTCAACCGGCTACAGTTGCGCCTACCCTGTGTGTCGGGGCTTCTCCACCGTGGCAAGTGCAGGGGTTGCTAGGCGACGGCCGGCTTCAGGGGCAGAGTCGCCAGAGACAGCAGCCTAGGCACCTTTTGGGATGACCGAGCACTGGACGTCGTACTGCCTGGCCACGCCGGGCCAACAGAGTGGCCAGCGGACAGCGACACTCCACGATCTCAATACACACGTATCTGTATGGCCTTCCACCAACAAACTTGGAACCTACCTACCAACCTCAATTTACCAATGAGTTAAGTCTCAGCAGGGTGGGCTTCCAGGTAAAGAAGGCTATTGGTGCCCCGGTACACAGCAGGTTATAAACGGGAATAAACCTTCCTAGACTTAACAGGAAACCAGAAGAGCTTCTCAAAAGACTCACAGGAATTATGAGCTTTCATACTTCTACAGTGCCCGTTTTCTTTGCTAGGATGTTTAACTAATATGATCAAGCTTTGAGCATATTAGAGTACTGTGCAATAGCAAACAATGAAACAAGAAATGAGAAGAGAAATTAAACCAGCACATTTGTGTAGAAAAAAGAAAAATTATTCATAACTGATGTTTACTAAAGAGACAAATTTCCACTAGCATAACAAAACTCTAAGGAACTGACACAGCAACCTGCAGCCTAACAAGAGTTTAGCAGGTCAGACCCCAGGAGAGTTTGACTCTATAGCTGACCTGCCTTTTCAGCGGGCACGCATTAGGACTTCTCCAGTGACAAAAGTCACATTCTAGTGGCCAGAGAGGAATCTAATAACTGCCTCTGTGGAAGCAACCTGGCCATCTAAGGAGAGACATTTGTAAAACCCAGTGAGAGTGGGGATACAAGCAAGCAATAGAGGAACCTAAAACATTGCAAAGGCATACACAAAGGACTACAAAAGATGGCTTAAAGCAAACCTTAATGAAAAAATGATTCCTTGCTGGGCATTGCATGCTGGCCTGACCCTCATTCTGCAGCCCACATAGCCTGGCTCTCCATTCATCTGCCACTGGTTAATGGGGAAGAGGTGGGGACAGCAAACTCTTGGTCCTGCAGACAGCCTGCCAACACAGCACTTGTGTCCCTGTAGCTGAGGAAAATCAAGGACCACTTTGTCGTACCTCTTTCCTCTGCACCCCAACTGTGGAAGCACCAAGGAAAACAAAGGGGAAGCTTGTCTGTGACAGAAGCTTGCATCTCAGTCTGCACCATTTTCAGGGTTTGTTTTAGGGTGATCAGACAGCTGCTGGGTTCTGCAGCCATTGTTGCCAGCTATTTTTAAGTTTGAAAGGCAGAAGAAATGTACTGCACAATCACAAAATGAGTTCTTTGGCTGACTTCCAGCAAAGCCCAATAAGCTTCCTTTTCCTGGTTTTTTCATTGCAAGAAATCTGGAATCAGCTTTAGGTGTTTTAGCTTTGGCTGGGTATCCAGTGAAGAAAGCACACACCCATTATCAAACTTCAGGGACAGCATTTCAGATGGGGCTAAAGAAAGAACTACGGGTTTAACATTATGAGCAAGAACTTTCAAAACTGGCACTGACTTGGCTAAGCTGTAAGTTAAGAGAAATCCAGGATCAAGGAAATCACCCAAACTCCTGAGCAGCAGCACTTTGCCTTTGCATCTCTCTGTTCACGTTTATTACTATGAAGTGAAGAATTTTAGTCACTCACCTCTTCGGACTTTATCCCCTTCAGTCTGGAAGCATCCCACCTCTGCACTAGTTCCTCAGCACACGAAAACTCTGAGGACACACTCTGCCCAGGGCCGGGAGAAGTGAAACCGAAACCATGGCCAGATGTGGCGTAGGAAGCCGGGCGAGTGGCAGGGCCAGCTCCGCCAGCTGGCGGGACGAGCATCCCGCCAGCCACGGCAGCCACGGCTCCCCCTTCCACACCGAACCACCCGGAGATGAAAGGTTTCAGAGGTGCTGAGGGTGAAAACGGCTCTGAACCTCACAGTTGGGCTGCTGCTTGGGGTTGTTGATGAGAAAAATTACTATGCAAACTGAGATTTCAGCAGCATAATATTGAATATTTACTAGTAGAACAAAAGAAAACAGCGCTGGGCACTTGGCTATTCTGCCAGAGGCGCCCAGTGCTGTGTTTTCTTTTGCTCTGCTAATAAATGTTCAGTATTATGGCTGAACCACAAGTACTCACTGACCACAAGTAAACCGATTTAAGCACACAGATATGTCACAAATGAGCAGCATCATCACACGATCCTATTTAGAGCTCATTTACAATTTATTCCCAGCTATTTCCAGTGTCTCTGAAAATCCTCAAGGGCATATCCCAAAAGCAAATATCCTGACTAACAGATTACTGACATAGGAATATTACTTTTTTAATGTAGAAACAAAGCACTAATGTCTCCATACAGAGCCATGTAAAGTATTCCTTTTAAAACAGAATTTGATTATGTGAGAGAGTAATATTATTTCCTTTGTAAGGGAAAAAATAAAATAGTTTTGTATTAAAAAAAAAAATTGGTTTTAGGAGTCCAAGTAAAAGTTTCAGGTACAGCTTTCAGATATGTGTCCTCTTCTTACTGTTTGTGAATTTGTGTGTAACAAACATAACAATTAACAGCATTTGCAGATCATTATTCCAGCATAGCAATACTGTCAGGTATTTTATCTCTCCCTACACCATACTCATACTACAGATAAAGTGTGCTCTTTGATCTCACTTCACATTTTATTGCTTCTCAGTCCTCTCTTCCCTATACACATAGGAGATTATTAGGAAGTTAGAGTTCTCCCAGGCACAGTGGAGGAAACACCATCTAATTCTGATGACGCTGTTAATTTTTTCAGTAATGCCTTTCCAACACTCTAACCTTAGAAAAATATCAGTGGCTCAGGAGAACAGCACATGGGTGTTCAAAATCTCCACTCTTGCACCAGGAGTAAGAACATTTATTTTATTACAGAAAATTTCAAAGCAACAAAGCTCTTGTAGGCATTTTGCAGTGAGATTTGCAAGAACCAGCAGATGCTACTGTGCAAGATGCACTCTAGGGCATACAGAACCAGTGCAGACTCAGCAAGTATGGCTGTTCTGAGGCAGACAATAAAGTGGATACATTTGTGCTTATTTCAGAGGTGTGCAATCTCATCAGGTTCCCAAGTTGCCACAAATCCACTGTAGTTTACATTACACTATACTTATGTTTCCAAGTGCTGGAAAGAACATGACAGCACATAGTGGAGGGCACAGTCAAACAATCCATGTGTCCAGAGAATAATTTAGAAAAAAAGCAGCACAAAAATTAGGCAAGCCTCTCACATTATGGTCAAGGTAAGCTTGAGTGAGGTGGTTCTGAATGTTAACAAAACCGAATGAGATAAAATATGGAGATGTAGCCATTTCACTTACATGTTTAAGAGCAGAGTAACCGCAGACCCAGTTTAAGCTTATCCAGGCTATAAGCACAAAAGGGTGGGGACCTAAGTGCAGTAGCTCGCAGGACACTCCCAGAGCTAACACGCCACCAAAACTTAGCCTAGGAAAAAAACAAAAAAGGAAGTAGACTGATCTTACCTGATCTTCAGATACAAAAAAGTACATTAACTTAGCACATGACTAATGGAACCTCGTTGTTTTTGTAAACATGCAAGTCATATTGGAAGCATCACAGGGAAGACCCAAAATGAGAGAATACATGCATTACACTTGTAATGACTATCAGCCACTTAAAAGGTGAAAGCACCATTTATTGTGGTTGGATTCAGACCTTGCAGCAATGGACAGATTCATGGAAACAGAATTTAAAGATATCTGGAAGTGAGCCTAGCTACCAGGAGAAAGAAAGCAGGAAAGAGCAGACCTGAACAGTAAAGATCTGAGTCAAGTCTTGACAGGGGTCTTCCTGCAATGTCAAGGCAGCTAGAAGGGAGGACAGTGTGGCAGACAGAGTTAGCTTGTATCTGCCTTCCGAGATGAAAATAGATGCTTCTTCTCTTGTGATTACATGAATTTGGCTAAGTTTAATTGTACTGTTGACATACCTAGCAGGTCATGTGACTTTTGGGTGCAATAGTTCCTCTAAGGCTGCTGAGTCAACACTGCTAATTTACAAGTTGTAAAAATTAAATTACATTGGCTTTTTTTTTGACACAAAAGTGGAAAAGATTACCTGAGGATTCACAGGCAAAATATGTTCATGAGCATCCTCCCAAAACTCAAAGACACAAGAATTTTCTTCTGTGCATTTCTTTTTATATTCCTTTTGTGGAATAAAAAATATGTTTGCGAATAAAATCTGAGAACATGACCTGGGCAGACAGCTAAGAACTCCAGCCATTGTCTGGGATTTAAGCTATCTAGTAGCCAGCCAAGAGCAGTGGCTCAGGCTAAAGTTTTTGTCACCTGGAAATAACACACAAAATGCCAGTGAACATGCACAGATAACTACAGCATTGTCTCATCAGCTTTGGCACTGTGGTGTACACTTTTCTGATGTGTTGCACTAACTAAAGATCAACTGCAATGGCAGAATAGGTCACATTACCTGAGGAGAACAGGTATCTGAAACATTCTGGCCCGTAGGAGCATTCACAAAATCTCATTTCACTAAAATTATGTTGCTTTATTTAGCCTAGCCGGGAGGCAAATTACAGAAATAAGAATTCAGCTATAGGATGGATTCTTGTTCAAAAATCACTTCTCCTCTCTTCATTGAGACAGTTAAAGAGGCAGCCTTTGTAACCCTTTTCTCTGCATCTTCCACTGCTCCAGCAAGGATGCATCAATACCAGCACATGTATTATGTCAATGGCTTTACTTTTCATCCAGGGAATTATAATCCCAAAGAGAGAACCCTGGAGCCAGACAAAGGAAAAGTCAGTAACTTTTAAGTTAACCTTTTAGACAGGATTAGAGAAGGTCAAAATATTTCACTTCATTATGTCAATATTTTATAAAAGAGGTCTCTCAATGTTTCATGTTTGCAGCACTAGATTAATGTATATTTAACTATTGCTCTTAGAAGTTTTAGCCTTTTTCCATAATGAAGTAGTAAAGAAGCTAGGATTTAGGACTTAGGTATTCTTGTGTTGTGGAAATACTTCTGTACCTCCAAGAACTCTCCCCAGGAGGTGACAGCTTTCCTAAAATCTTGTTCTTATTCAGATTTCTCAATTAACTAAGCATATTAAACATTTTTGATTTGCAAGAGTTTCTATTTATCAGCATCTCCCCCCAGTATTTGTCTGGTTTCAGAATCCCTTCCCTTTTTCTGTTGTTCCGTCTTTTTCTGGCACGTTGTTATGCATGTTTTCACAGTATATTTCCAACAGAAAATCTGTATCCCAATGCAGGTCATATACAGTGGCTCCCAAGCCAAGGAGTTTCACTGTGAACACAGCAAACTTTAATAATAAAGTAGAAATTCCATCATTTGATTTACACTCAGGCTTGCAACACAAATAGCAAATATGAGGACAAGTCTACAACTTTTAGAAATATTTTCCCACTATGCTTTGAAGACAATGTAATTTCTGGCTTCTGAAGGCAAATTGTATTTCAAAGAGCTGCATTTCATCTTTCCATTTACTAAAATCTCTATCCAGTTATATCCAGTATCTTTTTGCATTGATTTTTTTTTTTTTCCTGAGGAGTCACTGTGGCCTTAAAGTACTAAATGTTCAGATTCCCTTTGAACTCATAGGTATGATGCACAGAAGTGAAAAATGATGCAAGCACACCAAGATAGTCCACATTTTTTACTTTCTCACCTTCAAGAAATATTTGGCTGTGCTAACAGCTGACTTCGAATCCAAAATTACTTCTTCACAACAGCCCAAGTATATGTCTTATCCACACCTGTTTTTTAGTGTCTCTCATGAAAATATGGAAACAGTAGCAATAAGTTATTCTTTAGGCTATTTTTTTTCTCATGAAAATAAATATATTTTAAATCCCACCAAATTTCAGTGGTATGAAAGGAGACACTATGAGCTGTCTTGTATTAAAAAGATTTTAAAGTGTATCACAGCAGCCATATACACAAGCTATTGCAACTTCACTTACAAGGTAGCAAGCAAATCATGAGCATGCTTTTAAATGCAGTGAATACTCATTGAGAGCCTTCTGGAAATATCCTTGTTTACACAGTGCCAGTGGACTTCACACAGATGATCCCTCTTCTGTGTACTCTGCCTAACTGTGTGAGATTTTGGGCATTGCTTTGTTTTATTGTGAAAAATTCAAGGATATTTGCATGTTGTTGCCAACAGGATGTTTCTTTTTAAACTTGTCTTAGATTAACTATTAAAATCAACATAATGTAATTTTAGTTATAGTTTTGGCTTGCTGAGCAGGATAGCCAAAGAAATTGTAAAAGAATTAGGAAATTGTTCACAGAGATGGAAAAAAAAGAAAGGTCAATTATAACTTCTAGCAAAACTATCAGACTTTAACTATAATCTTGTTAGATTGAAATATGAAGATTGACATACCAACACTTGTGCATTAGATTTTTACTAAATTCATCTTCATCTGAAACATCTCTTGGTTTTTTAAGATTTAAAATGAGAAAACATTTATCTATAAATAAAGCATGGAACAGTATCTTTCAATTCCTTCTTCTAGCCAGAACAAAGGCTCAAAAAATAGAGAAGTATGTCTTCTTGTAACTGGCTAAAAAACCACTAGTTTTAACAGTTGATACATATTTACAATTTCATTTAATTAGCAAGACAAGTTTTATGTAAGGAGTGGAAATATGACTCTTTTGGGCAGCAAGTTTTCTGTGAAGATTTGTGAGATTCAAGAAGACATTTTATAAACAAATTGTGAAGCACTGGGCCTAATTCAATGTCTTGAAATTAGAGGCGATTACAATTTTATTTCTGTTTGCACAAAACACATTCCTTGAGGTCAGTTTTTTCTTGCCTACAGCTTATTGCTTTGAGCATACAAAATAAATTTGGAGTCATTTGTTTGTAAATACAAATAGGTATTTGCATATAATTATATTCCCATGCATGTGGTAATAGCAATGCTGTTCTCCATTAGCCATCCTGATAAGGGGATTTAATTACCTAATGCACCAATAACTGGGCTATAATTTTGACCAGTGGAGAATTTAATGGAATAACAGCATAACATTCAGACTAATTTGCATTAGGGAAAGTAAAACTGCAGAACAATGTTAATGAAGTGTGAGTCACCACTCTGCTCAGCACGACTAAAGCAGCATGTCTGTAACATTGGAAACTGGTTATCTGTTGGGTTTTGATTTTCATAAGTATCAGTGGGCACTTGAAATATTATAAATGGGCAGTAAAGGCAAAAAGAAATCCTGCAGTGTTGTGTATCTATGCAGACAATGGAAAACTAGATACAGAGTTTACACCCTTAAAATACGGGTCCTTGCTGCAGTAATGAGACTAAACCCCAGGCACACAGAAACATAGGAAGCATAAAGACCAGGGATCAGAACAGAGCATATAGAAAAATTCCATCTAAGACTGCCATCTTGCTCCACAGCATGTTGGGTGAATACTGACCTCATTTACCAGAAATCAGGATTTATCATTCACTACTAGTAACACGGGAAATATACAAGATGACCTGACAATGAAGGTCACCACAGAGACTATTTAAATCTGTCTAATGAGTTTTTAATATCCATTTGAAACTTTGTGTTATGCAACCAATTGCTGATCATTATTAATTTTAAAAGATACTGAGAACTAGAAAGATTCTGCAAGAGATGATTTTACATTCTGCAGAAAATCCTACCATGCAACACAGCCAAGTAAAACTCGTAAGTGACAGTCCATGTCACTGGGATCTGCTTCCTGCTTTTACGGACAGTTTAGAACAGGAGGATCTGCAAAACATCTGTGCAGGCCACTATCACAGACCATAAAACACCACCCACAATGTAAGGAACCCCAAACCTGCAGTACAAATTGAAAAGCAAAGAGAATATTGCACAGGAAAAGTGCAGGAATGAGAACACATTGACAATGGTAGCATCCTGCAATAGGAAAATTAATTATAGGACTGTCGATAATATGTACAGGGCAAAGAATTATTAGAAAAATTGCCACATGAAGCAAGACATTGACTCCTGACAATTGATAGCTTGCTTATGGTTTATGTATATTACATCATACACTTACCTGAATTGCTGGGTTTCTCAACAAAACAGAGATTAAGGTATTACTTTTTAAGAAAACCAAAGCTATTTTTAAGAGAAGAGTGTGAGATTTTAGAATCCCTGTATTCTGTTTCTCCAAAAAGGAAAACATAAACATGTAACCTGTTAATCTACTGGTTGTAATCATCTCATTCACATTATGCACAGTCAAAAACTGTCTTTTAAAGAGAAGTTTATAGGCTTCTTGTCATTTGATCAATAGAAAACAAGTAAAAGCAAGCACTCTGATATTTTTATGGATGTGAAGATAGCCATAGCCTGAAAAAATTCTCTATCCACAGATTTAGTTCATTATTTTTTTGTTAAGATTTCAATTCTGTCTTCTGCTTATTGGATGATGAAAGCAGAGTTACTCATTTGGAAGTTGCTTACAGAGAAAGCAAGTGTAAAGCAACAGAAAGCAATAGGAAATTACGAGCAAAGCATTAAAAAGTTCTGTGAAAAACTGTCACGTTAATGTATAGCATTACAGTCTGTTGTAGCAATATCACAGTGAAAAACTCTGGACTGTCTAGTAGCTTCTCAAATAGCAGTTTCTGTATGTGTCTTGCATGCTGAAAGATTTGAGAAAGATTTGGTGGGTTTCACCAGCCTGCAGCTCATTACCCTGACATCACTAGTGAAGATAAGGAAAGTAAACCCAGAACATGTCTTCAGCCATACCATGCCTATATTTTAGCTTCCATGGAGCCCATCCCTTTGGAATACTGCCTTTTTTGATTCCTTCAACCTTAGTGCAATTTCTTTACAGTGTTGGGCTCCCATGTTTATACTGTTTCTGATCATGTACACATATGAAAATAGGATTTGCATGCAGAGATCAATGACAGTTTAAATTTACATCACAGGCTAACCTCTGGAGGCCTTGTATTAGGCAGTAGGAGCATTTTACATCTTTGCTCTATTACTGGCCAGTCAATTAAACAAAACCCATTGGGAATTTCTTATTAACTGTCCAAAGATTAGGTCTGCAATTATAATTCTGCCATTATATGCATCTGTCCAGTTAATAGCTCCAACTTTTTGGAGTTGGAATCCTGGAATTTAGGTGAGAAACAAAACCTCAGTATATCTAAGTAACCTACTTCAGTTCAGCATGCATGATTATGTCAAGCATAAGGTATAATCCATATTGGGGAAGTAAAGTACACAGGCTGCATTGCCTAAAAAGTGACCCTACATTAATTTTTCCTTTGAATTACACCACACAAATTAGGTGTTATATTACGTTCTTCATTCCAGGCTGCTCCTGATCACAGTGGGAAAACCTTTGTAAAATCAGGGTCATCTATCTACATAAACATGAACATAAATCAAATTAATTTCTCTTCAATTAAAGTTCAGCATCTTAATCTATATACCTAATATCTGTACCTATAATGAAAACAGATGCATGTGTGTATAGCATAAGTCAGAGTGTCTCAAAACAGTTATTTGTATCCCCCAAACAATGTAACTGAAGTTTCTCTAACATATAAGAATCTACTTTGAAAGTGATCTGCATTACTGTACTTTGTAAACAGACAGTGGATACTATGCACCTCTTCTGATTTGAATTCCTTGTGCTAATAGTATTAAAAGAAAAGAAAACAAACAAACAAACAAAACCCCAAAAAACAAACAAACAAACAAAAAACCACAAAACACCCAAAACGAAACAATTAAAAAGCAATAAAAAAACCTCCTAAAAGCTAAACCTCAAATTAAAAGCACTGGAACAAAAAATGGACTTTTCATTTGGAGAAACCACGGGAGGCAGCAAAGACAGCAGATTTGATCCCATATAGTACTGCATGGCCAAATACATAAGCAAATACTAAGTTCATTGAAATTCCTTGAGATTTGGAGACCTGAAACTATTACTCACTGCTTTATTATGCCTAATAGTTGACATAAAAATAGATTGATAGAAAAATAATGGATCCAGAATATTTTTAAAATTTTTTTGCACTGCATTATTTAGAAACTGACCTAATAATGGAACTAAGAGAAATATTATATTTTAGGTACTTTAATTATAAGACAGTTAGGAGAAATGCATTAAATCACACTTTCTATATAAGAGAGTAAAATCATTTCAAAAGCATAGAGATGCAATTGGTGCTATTGTCACTATTCCACCCCACCCTCCCAAAGAAAGCTGTTTATAACAGGAAATGTCACATTTTATTCTTTTGAAAAGGCAGTATCGAAGTATAAGGTTAGCAGTTGCACTTATTCATGAAGGTGTCAAATTTGTCAGGGTTTAGTGCTCTCAAAGAACACCACTAGATGTCAGCCATAACTTTCTGCAAAATGCAAACGAGCCGGTTGGTTTCTATTTAGAAATCGGTACAAACTCTTGAACTAGCTCATGAAGTACAAAGTTCCTCATGGAAATGTGTAACCTGAAGACTGCTCCTGCAGCTGGTTCAGAATCAGGGCTACATGGCTGGCACAACTCAATTTCTTGAACTAAATCTAGAATTACAAGTAATTACACAGTATTATCCTTAATAACTGAACATTTAATACGCATAGAATGAATCATTTTATCCAGCTGCAAAAAAACAACAACAAAAAAAATAAAGCCAAGAACACAGCCTATAGAATCTGGTATGGGTATTGCAATCTCTACTCATAAGCCGCCTGCTGCTGCTACTGAATTTACCAGAATTTTATCCAAATAACATAAGGAGTAACATATGGACAGAATTGCACTTTAACAGTTCTATAACAGACTGCATCCTGTAAAATTCAGAGGTGCGTCATTATGACGGTGCTGAGATCCTAAAAGACATGGCTTATTATTCCTAAAATACAAGCCTTAACCTTCCCCAAGACTGCCCACAAACTATTCATATGAGTTTCTGGTGGTGGATTAATTACAATTATGAAAAAACAAACAAACAAACAACAACAATAACAACAACAAAACACCAAACCAGAAAGCTGCAAGCACTTGGGAGTTTTTTCGGCAGTGGACAAAGCACCTGAGAATTTCTCTCCTGATTCAGCTAAGCATCTCTCCTATCTGCTTACTTACTCCCATGAGGATATGTGCCTTACTAAAATGCCTTTGACCTGTTTTTCCTTTCTGAATTCTTGTGCTAATTAGTAGAAGCAGGCTGATCTGAATATCAAATGTGAAAATTCACAATGTAGGAATACTTGGTATTGGAATCTAGACTTCTACACTGCTCATCAAAGCTAGCTATGAAATCTATTCATACATGGTAATGATAAGTTGTTTTGAATTGGCAGTATAGGGAGTCAAATATTTTCGCACTTACATTTCAATATAGGTTTCTGTATCTAAGAAGACATGAATTGAAGGCAGAAGTGATGAATAATTTTGATTTAATACTTTCATTCCAAACAATGTCAATAGAAAAACATTTTATTAGTTTTGTTCAAGATAAGGGTAAGAGCAAAATGTGTTGGAAATAGTATGCAGATTATAAGAAATTCTGTCCATTGATGTTCCGCTATTGTGTAAGTCTGGGTTGGCTATTTTACCACCCTTTTATCATTTTCATGATTATTTTCTTATTTTTAGAGAAAACATGAGTACTTGCAGATAGAATATCCTGCATATTATCAGCTATATTTGTGCATGCAGTCAGGAATGAACAGCCTGGAATCAAACCAGTTTTCCAAATCAGTTCCTCCCATGAGATTTTTCCCACCTGTATTGAAAGCAAACTGACCATGAAATCCAAGGCCTTAACAGCTTCCTGAAGCAGATTATGTATTGCTATGTTCTCCATTCTCTCTTGTTCTATTGAAATTACTGTTGCAGGCAATAGGGTATTGTGTGAATTAAATTTTAAGCCTTTAAGCACAGAAAGTATCTGAATTTATATAGTACCTGGCAGGCTTTAATTCTGGACATTACCATAGTGTTAGTTCTGGTTGAAAGATTCAAATTTGAAATGTAAAAAAAAAAAAAAAAAAGTCTGCGAAAGATCCAGAGTGCAAGCTCTTCAGGCCTTGCAAGTTCTATAGTCCAGGGACATTTCAAGGTACGCAACAGCATTGAGCTGTCTTGCCTAAGTCACAATTGTTGGACTTATCCAAGCACACAGCAAAACTTCTGAATCAAATCATGCTTCCTTGAGCCCCACTAACTTCCAAATAATTTCTGCTACCAAGGCCATTACAGTAGATACTTTGGAAACAATAGGTAACAGACAACACATCCTTCAAATTGCCAATAAAATCTCTTCTGTCAAGAAGCAAGACAGTTCACAGCACGGTTCTGTAACTTGTCTGTCTTGCAGACAAGTTCACAGGTGAATTGAAAATTAAAAAAAGAAAAATAAAATTATGGAGGGAGACAAGCTATTTACAAATAAACTATTTAAAAATAAAGGGGTTCAAATTCTATTTTAATCGTATATTGAGTTTGGATAAATTTTTGATACCAACACTTATTAGGAGAAAAAGAAAGGATAAATTTCACAGAATCAGAGTCTTAAAGCTAACGTGAGGTCTATGCCGTGAAATAATGTCTTTTCAATAGGTAATATTTAAGTTAAACAAGTATAAAAAGGAATCTACTGCAAAGCAGCACATCTTGCCAGTATTGCCATCTGCAACCATGACACACACATAATTTAGATTCTCAGAAAAACTCATCTTGGCTTGAAATTGACCTTACATCAGGAGTAAAGCTTGGGGCTAAGAAAGCCTTATTTTGCATGTTAGTCCAATTAAGTTGACAACTGGAAGCTGTTACATAAATATGACAGCTAATGAATAACCTTCCCTCCAAGCAAGCTGAGTTGTTTTTTGTTTTTTTTTTAAGAATTATTCTTAAAGTTTTAGCTTTAAACACAAAACAAGGAGTCAAGCAAGAAAGCTGTGGATCAAAACCACCAAATATACAGAAAACTTCTGCATGTCCTTTCTACGTTTTAAAAATTCTCATGTTTTTATCTCATGCCTCCTGTTATAGAGATGCTTGTTTGTACATTCCCAGAGCAACTATTTGAAAGCAATTTCTCTCCATCTGAAGCCATACCCCTCACAATATTGACAAGGTCAGTGAGGTCCACGGGAAGTCATTTGCTGAGTAAGTGCTAGTCATGCAATTTACAGCTGCTTGGATGAGCCATTTTAATTTACAGCACATTTTTTCAAGTTGTCAGCCTGCTTTAAAGAATGCCTGAATTATTCCCATCAATATTGTTGTATTCTCTCCACAAGTGAGAACGTTACCCAGATTTTTAATGCAAGATATAAGTAGGATTGTGGTTTTATGTACACCAGGAACTAGAATAGGAAGTAGTGCCCACTTCTTTTTTACAGCCGCTTATCACTCCCGTCACATGTAATATGAGATGAAGAAATGAGATATCAGAGCTCTGGAAGCAGTTCAGGGACATAATTGAAGGAGTGATTAAGGCTGTTGCATAGACAGGATCTCCTTAATGATTTGGATACAGTATAAATCGTGACTCTTTAAAAATACTTAGAGCAGACATTAGAACACTGTTCTCTGCCAGTTACCCTGCTCTGTTTCAAAGAAGTTTTACATCGACAACTTGAAAAGTTGAAAAAGGGAAGTGTGGGGGAAGGTCAAAGGATATCACAAAAATTATTTGTTCTCTTAAGCAAATTGTGTGCATAAATACATTCCTGAACAGTGCCTAGAAACACATCACCACAGAAGAGTCCTCTAATAAAGTGATCATATTATTCATTAACATTTAAACACTATTCCAGCACACTGCTCTGTGGTATGTTCTCAGTCTGCTTTGCTGCAGTTAAGAAAAAGGTCCAGGGTTCATAGGGGAGGGCTTGTAAGCAGCTCACAAACAACGTGCTTGAAATTCCTTCCTTTTGTAGCAGGAGTGCAAAACTACAGTTGAATAATCAAGCTATTGAACTAGGATTTATGCCAAAAAGACTAATTTGTAAGCTGTGTCCAAAGTGTCTGGGTTTGAAGTGATTTGCATATTTCTTCCTCTGTTATTCTAGGAATGCTATGGGAAACTTGCTACCCCAGGTCTCAGCAGTAGGTTTCTCATGCATACCTTTCCAAACTTGTCTTTGGAAACATGAAAGCAATGAGTGTGACAAGCATCAATGTTATATTAGTGTGGCTTATGAATACAGGTATTCATGAAACAGGAATCTAAGTTGAAATTTCTTACAATGTACAATGAGATTTTGTTTATATAGGTCACATTAAAAAGCAATCTTAATGATTTATGCAAAAGCATAAGGGGCTGTGATAAACATAAATAATGAAAGTCTACCAAATGTTTATGTGCCAAGATAAAAGGCAGACTTACAGCTGTGAAATAGGAAATAGTGATGACACTGCGTCAAATGCAGGGCAGCTCTGGGCATTCCCCAGTACACAGTTATTATTCATTACTCTACTACAAAGCCTGCTCTTGTAACTGGAACTGTGCAAAAGTAGAATTTGACTGTGACACTTCAGTATTCACATTATGTTCCTTATTTCACTGTATAATAAATTCACTAATTTAGTCATGGGAAGCCATTAAGCTATCAACTTAAACCACTCATCCCTATGAAATTACTTTCAAATGCTACTTTAAAGAATGCACAAAAATTATGGTAGAAGTGTTCACTTAGCTCCAGTGAAATGATATTGAATGGGAAGGCTAATGCACTGCAGTGGATATTCAGTTTCAGTAAAAGAGACAAGCAAACAAGCTAGGCACTAAGGGCAGAGTTGGATATAAGTGTTTTTTTTTTTACTTCAACCTACACATACAGAGGTATCTTCTTGCAGGGTTTAAGGTTTACGGGGATGTTTTGTTCTTGACATACTTTACTTCTTGTATGAGCTGTTATGTTTGCATGCCCTACACAGACTGAAGCAGAATCCTTTGGAAGGAGAGTGGAAGATAGGCTCCCGTGCTGAAGGGCAAGCGAGCATGCCTAATGGAAAGAAGGTTCAGGACACTGCAGTGTATCAAAGTACTGCCTCACTGCGCTGACCTGCAAAGCTCCAGGAGCAGGGAACCTTTCTAGTGCCAACGAGTGGGGTGGAGAATGCATTCACTCATCCCTGGCGAGTCCCTGAGATGCTAAAACACAACCTGTCACCACCTCTTTTCACTATCAACCTCGTTGTGCTGTGAAGAACTCTTCTACAACCACAGACCATTACAGGGGTGGGCTTCCAGACCCTTAACTTCAAAGCACAGCAACTTTAAGTTAGTCCTCTGAAAAATCATTGTAATAAGCCTTATGATGTAAGAACAGCCTCATGCTGTTTACTTGTAACTTCAGTAAATATAGCCCATTAACTGGTTAAAACCAAAAAAGCTTATTCCTCTGCTTCTAAACTGCTGCTTGAACATTTCAATTTTCTTGGTACCATTGTTAGTTTTTACTTTAGAATGTCTCAAAAAGATGCTTTCATAGAGGTCTGAGACCATGTTTACCTGCAGACAACAATCAAGTTTTTTGCAGCTTGTACAGTACTTTACCGATTTTTTTGGACTGCATTTTTTTTATTGATCAGCAATTTTTTCCACAGCTTAGCTGCTTAACCAACTTATCATGCTTTTGTCAATGCATTGAAAAGAATTTAAGGCCCAAAGATAAGAACAGTCATCTGATTTCTTGATAGCAATGGAGCCATATTAAGTCTTCCCCAGCTACTCAAGATCTTTGTGCAAATCTGTCATTGCAACAAATATGTATGTAGTGGCAAATGCAACTAACTGGCTTTTAAGCTCTTTAACTTTCATTTTCACACTACAAATGCTCTTGCAATGACATACAGCAAATTCTTTCACTTCTGACTATAATCCTGCCCTGTATCAAGATTAGTAAAAGGAAAAATATCTTTATAGATGCATGTACAGACATGGCCCACAAGGATAGGAGAACAGTGACATTACAACTAATAATTCAGACTGGAAGCATACTCTAAGCTCATGACCAACAGCTGCATGAAAAAAACAAAGCAATCATAAGAAGCTGATTTTAGATCTCCAAGACAGGACATTTGGGGTTTTTTGGATGAAATTTTAAAGGTGGTTTTGGATAAACATAACCTTTGCAGAAGCCAAAAGCCCATCATGTGGTTTGGAAAGAAGTATTCGAAGATCATTGCTTGAATGGATTTTGGCAGGGTCAAGGCAAGATTCCAACAGTACATACCACCAGTGCCACCCACTTGCAGCACTGTACAAATAGTTTTGGAAACTAAAATCTGGAAGAGGCACTTTGTACAAAACTACCAGTCTTCACTTGCAAACCGCATTTCATAGGAAGTAATACGGAAATACATGGTGAAACTAGGATGAAGTGACTGTATATATAAACTCATTTTCATCTCTACTCACCCACAAGCTTTGATTTAAGGTTGCAGTATTTAGAGTTGGCAAGGTCATGATTTGTTCTTCTGATTCCCATAGTTCTGCCAAAATCCAAATAATTTTGCTATTGAAGCTTTATGTAATCGCTAAGAAAAACAGAGTCTTTCAGTAGAAATACTTTTTAAGGCTAATCCTGATAATCCAAGGGATGTGCAAAAATCCTTCACCTGAGGAGGAATAACCCCAAGTACCCAAGCACATAGGGGTGCATTTGAATGGAAACCTGGAGATCTTCATGGAAAACAAGTTGAATCCAACCTGTGCAGCAAAACATGCCAACATCTTGAGTTGCATTAGCCAGCAGGCTGATGGAGGTGGTTCTCTCGCTATGCTCAGCACTGCTGAGACCACTCTGTACAATCTGGGCTCCCTGGGCACGAGACAGACATAGACATACCGGAGCACAGGTGGTAAAAGCAATTAAAGGATTGCAGTGTTTTTCATACAACAGTTTGAAAGTACTATGATTATTCAGCTTGGAGAAGTATCTGATGGGAGAATTCTGTACCAGACTCATCTCAGTAGTACCCAGAGAAAGGATGAGGCATGGACACAAATGGAAATACTGCAAATTGTGTAAACAAAAATTTTTTACTTAGGGTGATGAAACACTGGAACAGGTTTCAGAGGTTATAAAGTCTCCATCCTTGGAGATATTCAAGACCAGACTGGACACGGCTGATACCAAGCTTCTCTGAGTGACCTTCCTTTGCACAGAGGTTTGACTAAATAGTCATCAGAGGTCCTTTCTCCGTCTTCAGTTATGACTTCACATGATCCATTTCAAAGAGACCAAGCCAAGCTAGTTTCCTTTTAATGTGTTTTCACGTGGTCAAATCTGAATCTGATTAAAGGAAAGCACCAAATGTACCACTTACAGTGAAAGCAAATTTCAGGCTCCCCTTTACTTTATATGTGATACAGAAAAACATTTGCTGATAGTATTGTTGAAAGCCGTGAGCCTTAACTGAGATCTTTATGCAATGCTGATGAGAAACTGAAACAGCCAATGCCAATGCACTTATTTATACATTTAAGCATTATTAAGCATGCATTTAAACAGAGATAGTGTAGACTATACTGTAATACTGCAGCAGACTCGAATTCATGCAGAGAGGTAGGTTACCTCTGTATATTCAAATTTAGATTTTAAATGTAGTTGGTCTTATTCCAGCAGGAGCCGGGTTCATTTGAAATCAAGGGTTAACATCTGCTTCAATGAAGCCTGGAACTTTTGCTGTAACCCATTTATATTGCACAGGTAGCCTACAGTGGACAAATAAATACTCCTTTCAATGTCTGGCAGTGGGTAAGAATTAGAAATGTGACCTGAAGTGTGGTATTCTCATCTTTGCAGAGCTCTACATGAACTAGAAGAGGGAATAAGTTATACAGTGCCTGAATTTAATTAGCCAAAGCTGTTATTACTGTTAATGTCCTGAAATGAAGGCTTCTGTTGACTGTTCTCTCTGTCAGAAGTGCTGGGACCAAGATTACTTTGCCTAGAGCAGCTTCTGATCAGCAGACATTGCCCTGGGTACAAATGCCAAGACTCATTAACATGGACTTTGTTAAGTCCATCATGTAGACTTCTTCAAAGTCATCAATAAAGAAATTAAATTCAATATTTAAAAACATAGAAGTTAACATCAGTTAAAAAAAAAAAAAAATCTAGTGCCATTTTCTTGCTGTAAATACCTGTGCACTAGAAAAAGGCAAGGGAGCAAGAAGGTTTACTCCACTGCCATTTTTCTCATCATTTTAGTTTTCTACTAAAATACAGGGAAAATGATACTACATAGTAAATAGTAAATCCATAAAATTAGTGTATGTAAATCAATATTATAGCATTAGAAGACTCTTGGATTTTTATTACTTATGTGTAGGTGAAAATAAAAAATTAAAATCTTAGGTAGCAAATATATTAAAATAAATTATGAGTGACATGTTTAATTTTGACAGTCTTCTAAATATACTTATATATCTCAAAAGATGCACATATGGGAAAAATATGATCATTTAACCAAATAAAATTCTGTATATTGGCAAAGCCAAAACAATTACTGAACTTTAAACACCTGATTTTTCAACAGAAGCCAACATATTTACTATAAAGTTTACCTTACCTCCAAATACTTCTATTCCTTCTGAAGGAACTGATAATGTAACTCTTTCACAGGCAACCATATTATGGTGTCTTCTTTATCAACAGCAAATTTTTAACTCTGACCTTTCTACCACACAGCACTAAGCAGCCAACACATACATAAGAAAT
The DNA here is from genome assembly GCA_013397935.1 of Dasyornis broadbenti. NCBI lineage: Eukaryota > Metazoa > Chordata > Aves > Passeriformes > Dasyornithidae > Dasyornis > Dasyornis broadbenti. Next base: position 479,270 of record VZRN01002821.1, on the reverse strand, counting down.
CTAATACTTGTTTTGTCTTCAGTCCTCGAGCTGGACGTCTCCTGTTCCATCTCTTCTGGGCTGATATTAGTTATTGAATCTTCATGCTGGACCTGGGAATAAAAGTACAGGAAATAGAGCTTTTCTCAGGGTTCTGGTGATCTAGAACTTCATGGATACTTTTTAAAATGAAGAATGTTATTTCAAGTGACTGGTACTGACCAGACTGACAATACTTACTGAGCAGAGGAAAATTAAAACAATTTCATTTATTCAGCAGCATTTATTGAAGTCTGTTGCAAGCAGTACTACACAGCCACTCAACAAAAAACATTGCAAGGCTGCTTTTCAACAAAACCTCATTGTGGGATGGTAACAGCTCTCTACCCATTACCTTATTGTATTGTAAAGGCTCAACATAGCCCTGTTGGAATCAACGGAGGTTATACCCATTTGCATCAGCAAAGGATCTGGCTGCAGCTATTTTGTGGTCAACAGCAGCTCATGTATATTCTAAAGAACTTGTTTGTTTTGCATTCCCCTGACTTTGAAAACTGTTCAGTTCATGTATAAAAACTTGCACTGTTCTGGAACATGGATCTATTTGCAAGAGGTGACTCATGCTTTTGCTGGGGACAGAATTAAAAGTAAAACAAACTGAACTTAAGTTAGAAAGGAAATAAATACACTGGCAGACAGAACTAAAAGGCTCACTGATGTCACGCTATTAAGTCCTAGAAAATTACTCTATCATTCTACTGCCTGAGCCTAGGATTCTTTCCTTTCTTCTTAATCTCACTTTCTGGACATTATCCAGCTTACTTGATTCACCTCTCAACTTGTAGCCTCTGTCAATCTTTAGAAAAATAAGCCCTTTGGATCTTTTTTTCCCCTTTCTTCTTGTTGCCAAGGATTCTGTTTAAAAAGCATGCTTGCTTGACTTTCAGGAATTTGCACCAATATAGAATAGCGATGAGTTACAACATGTTCAAGAAATGCACACACTTCCGAGCACAGAGAGAACTGATGATCAACAAGGCAGCTATGGTATTATGGTGTACATATTGCAACATCGCCTTTTTATCAGCAAGAAGGTTTATAAATATTTAGTTGTGTTTGTTTGAAACTAACCAACTAAGATTCTAATAAACCTGATGAATATTTCTGTGTGTGTTATCAAGTAAAATATTACAAGCCAGGTGGATATGAAAAGTATGTCTGGAAAGTTAATGAATTCCTGCTTAAAAACAATACTGCAAAGGATTTCAGTAGAAGTAATTTTTCATTATAATCTTCACAGTAATTGGGGATGCTGTCAAACATTATCTTTCAAGATCATGTCTATGTATTTTATATTCCAAAATTTCTCACTAAGCTTAACCATAAATCAGATTTTCAGTCTTTTGGAGAAAGGAGGTCTAAACCAGAAGAGACATAGAGAGCAGCAGCCTTCCTTCAATTTTTGCATCACCTAGGAAAGCAACCTGTCCCTTGCACAAAGCGGAGTTACCCTAGGCACCTCACTTGGCTAGGGTTTCTCCCCATGTCTTGTCCTGGAACTGTCCTGTCCTGTGTAAACTACTAAACATTTCCAGCAGAAATTCTTGATCCTGAACATCCCAGATCCCTGGACCCAGCTTGAAATTAGATTAATATCGTCATCAGCCATTATTTTATTGCTGACTGAAGTGCTCTCAGACATTCTTTCTTGACACTCAGACACTCCCTGGAGAACAAAATTTTTTGAAAAAGCCCTTTCAGGTTTTTGGTTTCTTTAAGTTTAAATTTTCTGCTGGAAATTATACCTAAATACCCCACCTGCTCCATATTTTAAATATTCACTTCCATGCCATGAGGAAAAATGCTGCTACAAGGTGTCAGATGAAATTTGGTTTACAGTGCATCATTTCTCCAGTCACTTTAATACATGATCATCATCCAGTGTAAATTTCATTAACACCCCTGTGCTTTAGTGCTCCCTGCTGTCTGGAATTGCCTCTAGATATGTCCAATAGCACATGCTCAGTGCATGGACTTAGGTGAAAGGCAGCAGCAACTTCCTTGGCATTAAAGCTCCTTCTCATCTTCATTCATGTAACTTCCCTTTCCCTGGCATCTATCTTTTTATTATCCTGATTGAGAATAATGCTTCAAGTTTATGGTGCAATTCAGACACTGATAGTCGAATGCATTTCTGTTGGGTAAGAAGCAGATTAAAAATTTGGTTCAGAATAACACTCTAGTCTAAATAGAAAGTTTTTAATGTTAGCTATCCCACTGTCAGATGTATATAAATTCCCCATACCTTCCCCACCTCAAGAGTTTTGTGTAAGTACATTCCCTTACTGTGAACACAGCTTTAATTTAATAAAAGAGAACCTGCCTTCCTGACAAATTTACCAGTTATGGTGATCAGAATAATATATCTCAGTTTGTCTCCCATCATGTCACAAGCTACTAGGTAGGTACAGTAAGCAGAACACTTTTCAGAAGAGATATTCTTACTGCACAGATTGCAAAACCCTTTGCTGGTTCATTTTGGTCTTTTGCAGGGAGAGAAGGTCAAGACTCTGTCAAATAAGCAGCTACCATCAGAATATGGATTTGGCCTGTGGCTCATTCCTTTGCCAGGCCAAGAAATTCTTGGATGGTCAAAAGCAGGGTGCAAGCCAAGTAAATTACCTTGGCAGCCTGGGATATGGCCCACAGACTATTACATCACTACATTTATCTAACTGTAAAATTATGCAGGGAGTACAAACAAACACTTTTGCATAGATAAGCATGCTAAAAGCTAACAAGATCTTTCCCTTTTTGCTATACTCAGAGCTTTCATATTTGTTCCTTGTCCAAATGACAAATGACATAAAATATTCCAGATTTTAGTACTACAAGTTATGAAAATTTTTTTTTGCTTTTCATTACTCTTAAGGAACTTCAATTTTTCCTTCTAAAATAGAACCTAATAAATTAAGCGTTGTACAGGAAAAAAAAATCAAAAATACTTTCCTACCCAAAATACATGAACATGAATTTACTGCATTGTCATATTTCACCTGCTACTTCTGTCCTTGAAGATGACTATTTCATTCAGACTGCTTGATGTCAGATCAAAACCCAGGGAGGGTTTCATGGAAACAAATTGCTCATGCATAAAATTATACATTACAGGGTATCTCAGACTGCCAGAATTTTACTTGCTCTGACTTTCGGGCTACTAAACTACATCCAGAAGCAAATACTAAGGACTGACTGTTTCAATTTACCGGTGACAAAGTGGTTCAGTTCTTAAGAACAGTGTTATTTTATGAGTGACAGAGTGGTTCAACTCCACCTTTCTGGTGAGCAGGTGCCTGCACTGGCTTGCTGACTGGGGTTAAACCGCAACATTTGGCTTTAAAAGCAAAACACAACACATTGGAAAAATCAAAACAACTTTGAAGCAACCCATTGTGAACAACACTTAATCTTGTTTTGCTCTGTGCCAACAATCACTCTGGAAAATATTTTGAGGATAATAAGCCCAGCAGTGAATTAGACAATAATTTAGGACACTGTTCTCAAATTATATTGTGAGTTATGAGGACATGCATCATAGAATTGAAGGAGTCAAATATAGAAGTCCCACTAGGTTTTCTACAGAAAGAAAATAAAACTGATAAATTGAATCAAGATGGACAAATGGAAAAATTATAATGTACTATTCACAAAAAAGAACTAAGTGTCCTATTATTCTTTAGTGGGACATTTTCAAGCCACCATTTAAGATTAATCTGTCATCAACAGAAAAGTTTTATGCAGAGAAGCACTCATAGCAAAGTCACCTTTATCTTTCCCAGTGAGAAGGTTAATTGCCTTCAAATACGTTGCCACCAGTCATTCATGTTATTAGTCTAAAAATGTCTGAATCTTGTTGCAAAACACCATTTTTAGATATGCCTCAGCAAAACACAGCACTCCAATGGTTAAGCAAACATTATGATGTCTTTTTTAGAGTCTTACAAAGGCAATATACACCTAAGGGAATCCTGGCAAAGAAGATGGACAATAACATAAAGGTAAAATTGGTGTGTGCTTCACACACATTTTCCTCCTTGTGTATTCTTACTATCTCTTCTATTACTGTTCACATTAGATTGCAGTTACTAGCAAAGGCAAGAGAAGTAATCTGGAGATCTCGGCAGAGTCCATTAGTTTCTAAACATGCAACTGTATATATACTAGAGATTTTATCTGTAATTATAACACAGCACTGAATCTTTCTGTCATGAAATTTATAAAAAAATATTCTTTAATTGCAATGTAAATGTCTTTAATCAAGCACAAACAATTGTAACTATGAACACCAAATTTTGTTCCACACTTAGTGTTTCTATTGGCTCCTGAAATCCTGTACGTGCTGAAAGGTCAGGCTAACGAAAACTTTGTCACAGTGCAATACAACCAGTTATTGCTCTTTAGAAGAGTCACCACTTGGGTATGAAAAGGTCAAGCTGAGGGCAATCATCCTTTTCATCCAGCTGTTACTAAAAGATTAGGCAGGACAGAACACAGTAGACTCTTCAGCTGAAATAGAAGACACCCAAATGCAGCTTTCTATTGAAGCTGTATTACTGCAACGCAAAGAATCTCTAAGTCTACATTAGCCAACTCAGAAAGGATTATTTTAAACTTATTTGGTATCAACTTAAACTTCTTAAACTTACTTGGTATCAACAAAATCAAAACAGCAACAGAGAAAGACAACAGAGAGCTGACTTTCTTACCAAAAAACAAAAGTAAAAATGGTTAAACAAAACTAAGAAAATGTGCTTTGAGAAGGGAGCACACCCTTAAAAGATAGAATGAATTTCTAAATTGCCTCAAACATGTTTAAAAGGGGACCCCTGTAGTTTATTGCTTCATCCTAACCCCAGGAAAGATGTAAAAGCTCCATATTTTTGTGCTGGGGCAGGGAGAAGGAGTATTTATTGCAAATCATTGATTGCTATAGGAAGGCATCTGGGCATCTCAAGCACTACACATTTACCTCACTTCTGAACTGTTCACTGGGGCAGGACTGTTGGTGACAGCAATATCTCCTTTTCATAAGCTCTGCTTTGCTATAGTTCCAACTGAGTCATTCACAGACTGTTCTCTTTCTGACAGGTAAGAGTAGACCTCAAAGCAGCTCACAGCTTTCTACCTGCCCCTGTGAAACCCCTAAGGGTGTAATGTAGGCAACAGATTTTTCACTCGGCTCCTTTTCAGATAAAAAACTCTGGATAAGGAAAACAATCAGTTTCAATTAACAAAAATCTTAAACAAAACCATTGCAACTCTTCCTGCTGACTGCTGTATCAGCAGCTATGTCTGTAGCCACTGAAGTTGCTTGAGTAGAGAGTGTAGGTGTACTCACAAGCCTCCTACACAAGCAGGATTACCATAGCAATTACAGCTCCCAGAAGCACTACCTTCAGGCATTTAAGGATAAACCTGGTTTTGGTGGAACAAAAATCTAGCAGTGCATGCCAAGATCACAGTAGTCCACAGTGCACCACACGAGGAAGAATCAAGCTTAACACCTCACAGGGCAGTTCTCTATTTCAATAAACTGGGTCAGTACCTGCAATTCAGTATCTAGATCTACAAACCCAGCATAGCTGAGTAAGACCACAATAGAGAGAAGTCTTCAAAACAGTGCTGTTAAGAACATTACAACTTAAAAATCAGTGACTGCAAGAGATGGCACATCCCATCTTTACCTTTTGCTGCAGCCAAGCACTAACATCGTAATTATGTCTAAGAGAATTCTAAACAGCCATAAAAAATAATGTAAAACAATATTATCTTTTAACTGTTAAAACAGCACATACAATACATCTCAAAACCAATAAATCCATACAGTTATGAATTGCAACATCCAGCACGAAGACACGTATTATAATAATTCCTCAAGTGCTATTACTCTTAGTAGGTTTTCAGAAGGATGAACCTATAACATACATCTCAAGTAAAGAGTATTTAGGTGTTAGAGTACCATACTCACTTGACAGATTTCCCTCCTCTTCATTCCAGATTTTGCCTACCACCTCTTTCCTCTACAGCAAACAAAAATTTGGACATTATCAGTCACCTTTGCCCTGTCTCTGAATATCCCAAGTATAATAGTGTGCTTAGTGCAGCCAGCAGTATTCAGAATGAAAGTAGTTTCATACCAATCAAGTTAAATTATAACCCATACTAACCTCAGTCCGAATTCTAAAAAGACCACCAGCATTAGACAGAAAGACATCCAAGATTCCTCACCTGGGAACTATAGCCAGCTGTGGCACACCAGTAGAGCCTTCCAGGCATCACAGGTACTTGTAGCTTCTGAGAATCAGCTTGCAAAAGCCTAACAGCACTGCTTTATCCTCCTGGTTCCATCCAGATTGTGGCATAAAGACAACAGCAAACAGAAATCTCTGCTGAATTGAAGTGACTGGAAACAGGTAGGTGCTTACAGGGGTTATGAGATGGCTGGGTATTATGTAGCTTATGCCTCTGCTAGACAATAAAGTTGAGAAGGATGGGAAAGAGAAATGACAAATTAGAGTGTAATAGTCCTAAAAACGTGTTCTAAAGCAGGGAGTCAGAAAAGAATATAGTAGAAGCTGAAATCTGAGCTGGGCTACAGCAGTTTTCTGCGAACTTGTTTTAAAGTGGGTTTCAAGTGGGTGGAAGACTCCAGAGAAAGGTGGTCATTTTAAGCATTTAGGAGGCAGCTAAGAAAAGCAGCACTGAAAAAGTCCATAGAGGGTAAGGTAACACATGATTTTAACATTTTCTAAGGTTATTTTTTGCTTTACTTCTCCCTGTAAATAAACCTAAAATGTGGGAAAGGCAGGTGGGTAGTTAACTAAGAAGGTCATGAACAGAACTTCATGTCATCCCTCCTGCAGCTTGTCATTGTTGCAGGCATCTGCCACTCACAGGCGAGGGTCCACCCACCACCCATCCCCACTTGCTGGAGTGACCTTTTTCAAGATGAAACTCCCTCAAACATAAATCACTGCACTCATCACACTGCTGCTGCTTACAAGGCCCACACAGCACATGGGAGTCGGGCAAAAGCGGTGATCACTCCAGGACAAGGCTTTCTCCTTAACCTCCCAGAACGTTCCTTTTTGCACAGCTACAAGCCTGCCCTAACAGGCTTCACTTTGCTCATGATCACCACAGCAAGCTTTTGCCCACCATACCTCACCTCACCATCCCATCACCCCTCGACAAGGCTCGTCCCAACACATCCCCTGTCCTTTCTTGAGAGTTTCAGTCCTGTTCTCAGTCCCGTCTTGAGGGCTTTCCAAACAATCACCTTGCACAAGACTAGAAGCCTGCTCCAAACATGAGGCACTCAGCTCATGGGTACGGGCCCCCACACATAACAGGTCCTCTCTTGGAAGACAAGCCCACCAAAACACAAGGCACTCAGCCCATGAATAGCATCGGCGCACTCTCCTGCCACCCCCACCACCTTCACACCATATGGAAGCTGCACATATGCATGTGGAAGTCTTACAGAAGGCTGTCCTTCCCCCAGCAACTCACTTCTCACAAGACCAACAAGCTTGCCTCAATTCCTTAGCCTATGGACCCATGCTGCCACAGCACACTTCACCGTGCCACCTTCAAAGGCATCTGCTCCTTCTGGACAAATCCATTCATCCATTCCCTGCCATCCACTCACCCCTGATCTCTTTTCCATAGACTGCAAGCCCACCCAAATGCTTACACAAGGCACTTTGCTGGTAAATACCATCTGCTGTGCACCCTTCCGGTGGAAGGCATATATTGCTCTGCACCTTTCCTGTGGAAACATTTCCTGATATCATCCAGTGAGTACTTTCTCCATAAGCCCGCAAACCTGCTTCAGAGGAGACCCTCAGCCTCTGAACACTTCTGCAGCCCCACTCCTACTGGTCCCACAGCAAGTGGAAACTGCTCACAAGCCTGTGTCAGTCTTGGGAAGGTTGCACTGCTCGCTGGCAGTTCATCTCTCACAGGAGTGCAGGCCTGCCCAAAAGTTATTCCCTCACTTTAGGAATACCACCATAGAACATTTCCACCTGTGACACCCACACAAGCATCTGCCAATCCTTAAAGAGGATTTTGCCCACCCCCACTGGACATACCCACCACTCCTGCACAAGGCCTTCTTTCTCCATTCCGTATTCTTATTTCTCTAACTCCGCAATTCACTTCAATTGTGAACGTAATTGTGACCAACATAGAATTGTTGTATCTATGTGTGCAGTTGCAAAATAATTGTAATTTTAAAAAGCATGAGAAGTGATACAAGTGTTTATTCTTGGCTCTTCTTGGGGTGCTAATGATTAATTCTTAATGTTTCACACTTCCCCCTTAAAAAATTTTAATACAGGCCTGATAACCAGAGTGGAATGAGTAGTTCCTTGACGACTATTACTAGGCATGATAATAGCTATAAAAACCAGTGCAGTAAAGGCTTGGTTTGAAGAGTATTTTAACTTTATTCCTAGAAAGGTTCCAACACTGTTTTGTTCTATATTCTTTTTCCTCTTGTCAAGCTTTTGATACTTTCTTTAGCAGTAATATGCCAAAACTAAAGAATTGGTTTCTGACAGAAAGCAATAATTTCCTAACATTTTATCATTTTTTGAAAATTTTAATCCAATAGTCATATGAGCTGCTAAGATTGTGAGAGACTTAAATATGGAAAAAGATAGCATACAGATATTATTTGAGATGAAGAGTCAATTTCTATAATCTAACTGTATCCTTTAATTTCTGCAAAAGGAGAGAAGTGAGGTTTTGGTATCTTTATGGAACAGTGGAACACCTTAAACCCTAAAGAAACTAAATTTCTCAGTGAGAACTTAGTGAGTGTTGCTATAGCATTAAAATAAAACACCTGTTATAGTCTACCATAAAGGACAGCATTTAACTTGGCAATATTTCTTTCTTGTGGAAATGAGTCCAACTGTTTGCTGTAATATCCACCCAAGAGCACAGCATCTTTGGAGCACCAATAGCTACGAAATCTTGTTTTCAAACCACAAAAGATCTGGACCTTAGGGCTAAATTGTAGGCATCATTGAAAATCCTGTTCTTCCTAAAAGTTAATTCTGTGGTGTGAATGAGGCAGGCTTATTTGTGCCCATTTTCCTCCTGCTTCAAGATTTTTCAAATTATGTGGATGTGTGATTTTTTCCTTGTTTCTTTTTACCACATCTTCCTAATAACATTGCTGATGAGATTGAATACAGTCTCATTTTTTCTTAAAAGGAGAAATCATTTATGAATGAAATTTAAATGTATACCATAGTAAGCTTTTAATTTGCTGGCCCTGGTAGGTTGTCACCTACTTAACTTCCATATATTTAAGTCACTCATTGAGAAATTATTTCTGTGAGTTTTCATTTCAGTACTAAATGGAATTAATGGTAGAAGTCTAGAGTTGGGCTGAGAACATAGTCAAGATACCTTTTCTTTTAAAATACCAACAAAACAAACTAGTGTTTTATGCTTACTACTGAGGAGAAGAATAGCTTCAGTATCTCTCTTAATCTTTTTCCAAGCCTTTTATTGCTTTCATAATATTGGATTAAGGAAAGCAGAGTCAACTAAATAACACTAATTGTATGCTTACCAAAATACAGTAATTCAAATACAAAAACCATGTTGCCCAGAACAAGACTAGGCTTTAAAGTAATAAAAACTTAGTATAGATAAAATCACTGTAATATGTCAAGAAATAGAGTAAGAACTACAGTTGTCTTCAGCTTGGAAAAAGCATCTGTATATGGAGTTTTGTTTTGCTACTATGAATTACTGTATTTTCTATGGCAACTGTGCTTTAAAAACTAGCTGATTTTTGCTGGTAGTGTGCTTTTTTGGTGCCTGTGGCTGCTGAGCTTTTGAGAGAAGTGACAGAAAACTAGCAGACCACTAACTTCTTTTGCTGTGGCAAGTTAGTGAAAATGCAAACTCTGTGTGGCTCATAAATTAAGGTAGAAGTTAGCCACACAATTGATCTCAGTGTAACCCCTCTGCCTAGTGCTGCTGGGCAAGGCACAAGAATTAGAGTGTAACCCATTAATTATGAAGCAGCTGAATCCTCGTGGAGCGGAATATGAGCTGGAGTTATTTGCACAGTTTTATTGGCTCAAGGCTAGAGGGGAGTTTGCTTTTCATGGAAACTGTATCAACTTTGGCAGATGAACAAAACTTGAATTTCTTCAGAGAGTCTTATGTCTTTAATAATTCCATTTTTGAGGAAACAGTGAACTGATTCAGTGAAGATTTTGAAGTGTAATGTATGTGCAAAAATATCAAGCCAACCAAATATCAACTAGATGCCAAAATAAATGATAGCTACAACTGCATTTACTACAAGAAATGTAAAAATGACCTTTCAAAAACCAACTGATAAAAAGCCTCTGTGAAAAGCCTCTGTAATGGCACTCAGAGTAGGTATTTTCAGATATTTCTGCATGTGTGTGGCTAAACTGAAGATTCTCTAACTCTTCACTAGACTATTGTTTCAATCATACTGCTGTAACAAAGTTAGTTAGCTGCCTGCTTTGCACTCATTGGGGGCAAAGTTTTGGAGTTATAGTTGTCTCCGTACAATCCACAGAGAGGATAGGAGGCAACAAGTTTTAAAACTACAATGTTAAAATAATTTCTCATTAAATGTGATAGGATAAAAAGTTACTCTTAAGTCTTGGAATCTGCCATAGTATTTGCTGACAGGTAAAGACGAAGCACACTTTGCAGTCCTGGTTGCCTCAGGTAGTCCACTTCTGTTTAATAATATAACTAAATACTAGAAATAATTACATCTTGTATACTGCCTTCATTTATCCCATTTGAACATCATCTGTCTCCTAGGAACTTCCAATTTAAGATGTTGCTGGGAATAGAAAAGATGGAAAAATGCATCTGCTCTTAAGTTAGGAAATACAGTTCTGGGTGAAAGAAATGCCAAGTGTCTACTCTAGTATAAATGGTGTTTCAACACAACTGACCATAAACCTCAACTGATTTTCCACCAATGTATTCTTAACAGGGTAGAAGTGCTACAAGTAGTCTTATCTGCTGTTCCTGTAGTTGCCCACTCTGCTGTTACATTCGTTAACTCTAGAGCATTTTTATCTAGATTGACTCAAAGCTTCTTAGTGATAATGGAAAACTGATGGAACATAAGCAAAGCTGGGAGGAGAGGAACTGTCAGGTCTGGTGCTCTTTTCATGAGTTGTGAATTGCGAGGTGAAGATGCTTCTGTTTTACACAGTTTTACTGTTGTGTAACTTTTTGTTCCAGACTCTTTTCTCCTTTTTCTCTCAGATGCAACAAGTGTGCATGCACTTCCAAGGCTCTGTCAAATTTGAAGCAGGCAGAGAACACTTTGGTGCTTTTCCTGCCCTAGACAGCTGCTTGTTTTCTGCCTTACAGTACTCAGCTGTGACTAATATCCCCCTAAGCAGGAGGATATAATGAACAGCTGGAAGCTTGCACAATAATGTTATTCAAAGTAGTGTGTACCATTGTCAATATAAACTCAAATATATTTAATGCTAGCATAAATCCCTAGCAGCCTTCCAAATTGCCTGGTAGACTCTGACAGCCTTCCTTATTGTGACTTTGTACCCTGGCATATTAGCTTAGATAAATGGATGTTGTGCTCTTAAGCTTTTCTAATGGAGATTAAAATTTTTGTCAGTTTTGCTTTCTACAGGGCAGCCTTGCATAGGCCCACCTGTTGTACTTGAATGTGCTGATGAGTCTTGCTAAGATAGGAGAAAATGTCAGTGCCCTGAGGATGTGAGCACCTCTTACTTTTTCTTTAATCGCATAGTTGTACTTTTTATTCATTCTTTGAAGTAGCTGCTTTTTTTTCTGACATTCTTCATTTTGACACATAGGATACTAACACAGACTTCTGGTCAAGGCTTTGCATTCCAGCAGTGTTGAAATCTGGCTGCTAGTACATCATGTCCTTCTCATTTGGGTCCTATGGATAATGCACAGAAACACTGTATTTAGTAGCAGGGTGCTAGTTCCACTAGCTATTTCCCTTTTTGAATGGTAGGTGCTATGAAAATAAGTGAGAATTGTTTAGAAGAGCTTGCCAAGTAAGAACTACACAATTCAGTATTTGGTAGCCTAAGGGTACACGAGATCAGATTTATTTGTGAGAATGAGCTTACAAGTGATGGCTACAGCAGAGAAAGGAGGCAAGAAATTCTCCATTACCAATGAGTTGCAGATAAATCTGTCTGTTCTTTCTTGAAGCCCAACTACCTCTGTCCCTCCTGGATCTGGGAGTGCCCCAGATCTGCAAACAGGGCTTGTTCTATGCAGAATTGTGTCTGCTGTAGGACTACTGCCTCAGGTAATAGCAACATGTCAGTAGCTTTTAGCCTGTTAACGCACTAACTGAACTTTTCAAGTGCCCTTCAAGTACCATGTAACATTTTTCAAGGAAGAAAGGGAAGAGGTCACAGAATAGTGGAATATTGACTCTGTTGAATATTTGTAACATTTATTTGATCAGTGCTTGTTTCAATTCAGTAACCTGCTGATTTATCATATGTTTTGCTTTTACTGGAAGCGTTTGGGTTTTTTAACAGTCAGAGCTTTTACAATCACATGACACTTGACAGTCTTGCTTTCTATCTTACAAAAGAATTCCTAGTTCATGAAAACATAAACCAAAGTGCACTGTAAAGGTGGTGCAAAGACTGCGGTGATTGCACACCCATTATTAACTTGACCTATTTGGCAAAGGGAAGTAGCTGATCTTTGTTTTTAATGTTTTTAATTTAATAATGCAAGAAAATTTAATTATGGCATGGTTTTTGTTTCTGTAATGCTTTTCTTTTGACTTGAGACGTGTCCTGTGTGCTTCTAGGATCTGTTATGATTACAGCCTTATCTTCACTTCTTCATACTGTCCTCCAAAACATTGCTTAAAAAAAAGAAATAAAGCCACTTTACCTGAAACCTTTTAGATTCATTTTCTCAAGGCACCTGTAAGAAAAGATACTGTCCTTCTTTAAGGGAACTTCATGAGGAAGACTGGTATAACTTGCCAGAAGTCACTTAGAAGTCAGTTTAAGGTATTTGCAAACTGACGTATATCTGTCATGCCTAAAGAATACCTGTGCTAAAACTTCTACCAGGTATGAAACTGCTTGAAAAACACCTTTAAGTAGAATAGTGAAAAGTAGAAGTGTAGTGAGCTCAAGATACAAGCTCTTTTTGTGGTAAGGTTTACTGGAGAGCTTTTATAGATAAAGCTCTTCTTTTGTTGTGATGTTTGATCTCTGTAATGAAACTAATGAGACTAAATTTTCTTCTGGTTCTATAGATGCTGACGTTATCTGAGCTATGTATTTTAATGTCACTTAATGTACTTGCCTTGGAATTAGGTGTTTTATCACTGACAAAGATTCTATTTCATATTCTCCACTGCAACTTTCTCTACTGAATAGAAATGAAAGTGTATATGTGATCTACCAAACATAGACTTAGAATGCTAATTCTAATCCCCCTTTCCTTCTGAGTGCTGATTGAATTTAGTCTTAGTGAATTATACTGCTGCCAGATTTCAGTTCAGTTACTTTTAATCCTGGTGGATGGTTAAAATGTGCCCTTATATTGTCAGTGCCCTGTAGTTGGTCAAATGTAGCTGAACATTTCAACAGGTGATGGTTCATCTAGTGCGGTTCTGTTATACATAAATGCACAAGGAAAACTTCAGTTATGTAGGTTTCTTTCAATTGTTGAATGTAATTTGTAGCAAAAATTGCTTTGTTTAATCTTACAAAGGCCATGAAGTAGACAAGTTAATTCCTGATCACTTTGCGTTTTCTGGCACAGCAAAAGTAGTAAAGATGTCAACATTATTTGCAAATTGTATACTAAAAATAGGTGTTCGGTCATTTACTTTCAAAAATAGAGACATTGAAAGATTTCAAAAAGCCTCAGTCTCACTTTCAAATTTAAAGTTAACAAGGAGAGAACTTCAGATGTTAGGTGCTCCAGCTGGATTAAAGAGTCCTTGTACCTTTCACCTTGATGTTGGCAAACCCTTGAAAATAATTTCCAAGCTGGTTGCAAAATGGGATTTACTTCACTATAGGCATCTAAATTCAGAAAAGTGATTCTGGGAGCCAGAGCTGTTACTCAATCTTCAGTTAGCCTTGGGGAATTGGGATTTGTTAGTCAGGGGATTATAAAGTGGAGGGGGGAAGAGTTAAAAAGGATATCATGTGGCTTTTGTACATACTGAGATAGCATTGGAGCTTTGACTAATCTCAGCATATTAACACCTATTCATACCAAAACCCAAAAAGGATTCATAAATCCTTTCTCTGCCTGGAAGCTGGTTCTGGCACCTTTCCTCAGAAAATGTGTCTCACACTACTTCCTGGTTGTGTTTCTAAACAGCCCATTGTCTTCCCCAGGGAAGGTGGCTTTACAAGGTGCTAAGAATTTACCTCCTGTGTGTGAGTTGAGGTTTTTCTCCATCTGATGTGAGTAGGCTCTTAACCATGTTTCCCACTTCATTTGTATATAACTAGAAGGCTGTAAGCTAGTTTGGCTGCTTGGTGAAAACCCTTTACAGAGGTGAAAAATGTTTCACAGGGAGAAAACAGGGCATTGGTACAGGAGTGGAAGCTTGAAGCCAGGTTCCTACTCCAGTTGTGTACACCAGACAATAAGGTATCACAGACATTTTTATCATAGCCATGGTAGCGAGAACAAGCCCTTAAAAGGCATGTTAGTAACTGTTGCATGTATGAAGATGAGATTGTTAACTTAAATTTGTACTACACACTTTGCACAGGTGACAATAACTATGTGTTGTAAGCTTTAAAGGGCTTAGGTATTTTTGGGTTTTGTTTAAAAGAACATCTGAGAAGCCTGTGCCACAGCATTTGAGGGTTGAAGTGGTAGAATTATCATTCTCTCTAAATAGATACAATATATTGATTTTTAATATGCTGATATATTATGCTCGTTGGTGAACATTCACTATGTACTGCAACATCAGGAGTATGATCAGCCTTAATGTTAAAATATTTGTATGAAAGCCTTTCAATATCAGGAAACAACCCATTTTTTCCCTCAAAAACTGACACTAGTAGGCATATATTATGTTCATGCCATTGGTTACATTGTGTTGATAGTTTCATTTAGTCTTGTAAAATCAAAAATAGATACAAGAATGCTATTCTTGTTTAAGTGATGCAATTCATAATACCCTTCTAAGATGGATTAGGTAACCTTATTTAACTCTATCCTTTAGAGGTCTTTAATAACCTTAACATATCTGTCATTCCCATCTGTTTTAATTTAAGGCTGATTATGCTAACATGCTTTAAAACTGCAAACCACCTGACCATTCAATATTGTTTTAAGCAGATACAGCTTACAGTATTTTCAGAATATAAACACAAAGCTTGCTATTGTGAAGCAATTAATTTTATTAGGCTTGTCCTTGTTTAGTCTACATGTAAGCTTGGAGAGCTATTAACCTTTTTTGAGAAGCTTTTCTTGGTTTGGAACTTCCCCTCCCCCAGGCAAGCTCTGCTAACCTGCTACTGTTCCTGTAACTGTCAGTTTTCTGAATGTGTACCCTGGGAAATAAATGAGCCCAGCTGAAGGTTAAGGTGTGAGTAGTGAGCTCAGCAGCCATCCTGTCAGATGGGCAAGGAGGTAAAGGTTTGATGCTTCCTAACAAGTAACAGATTTGATTATGCTTCTTCACTGTGCATGAATGCAACACATATGTTGTAAATGCCTTATGGGGTAGTAAAGGCTGCCATGCAAGTCAGAGAAGAAAGGGCAACACTGGAAGGGTACAGGCATATGATATATTATAACCCTGCACACTATCTGGCAAGCAGACTGCAACCTTTTTTTTTTGCTGGAGTGTTCTCATTTCAAGGTATTCATATTTTCATTATAATTGAATGTTTCATTCAGAATAGAAGAATTATTGGGATTGTTATACTATTGATGCATTAGGTTAAATGGTGTATTTCAAGAAAGCACTTTTGTAATGTAAACTATCATGTTTTAAGTGGCTAAATTGCATGTATTGCTAATTGATCTCCATTGACTATTTTATATCTTGAGGTTTAAAATAAGGCTGGAAGAGATGGCTGATTACAGAAGTCTCTGATTTTTGCTGCTTCTATAACTTGGTTTTGTGTATTTCTGTGAAACAAGTGGCATTTAAATATGTAAGCAGAATTGAAAAGAAACTGCTGCTGGGGTGGCAAGGCATATCTTATTGATGCTCTACATGAGCATATTTAAGGAATGGTGAAAGGAGACTGTAACCCACAGACTAATATCTGAGTCAGACCATGCTTATGCAGTGTATTACTGGAATGCAAATGGAAATTCTGTGGAAGTGGACTGCTTGAAATATGCTCAATGGTGACACTGAGTAGTGGCATTAGGGTTGTCATAGTATTGTTGTCAAGAGTTATAATAAACAAGCAGGTGTTAGCATGTTGAATACTTTTGTTTGTTTCAGGACAATTTAAAAGACTATTTAATAAGATTAAGCTAAAGATCCAAAGAAATTTAATTGACTGGAAGATCTACAGGGTGTTTTTTTTCTCTCAGCGATTTCATCTGTTTTCTTCTGTCTGTAACATCTATCCGTAAGCATAGATGTAGTGTATTTGAATAAATACAGTACTTTTAAACTGCGGCTGGCAGTTCTTGTTCTGATAGTTCTGTTGTTGCAATACTGGAAATTAGGAACAACTATATTTAAGTAAGTGTTTATAAATAAAATGTGACATATGGTTGATTATGTTGAGTCAGTCCATGTGAGCCACAAGTGGGTAGCGTGTATCAGTGTAATACAGAAGCTGATGGCATGTTCTGAAATTATGGGGACAAACCAGAGTTCCAATCTTTGCTAACTTGCTGGGATTGCATCTTCAAAGCTCATTTAAGTTTATATGCTGATACGATATGCAGCAACAAATTGGTTAACTGCTTGTGTCTGTAATTTTCTCAACTTGAACTACTCCATATTCTTACCAAAGCACTCATGTCTGAAGTTCAGTGGATACAGGTTATAGATTTTGTTATTGGTCAAACACCTTATATGTGAAAAGCTCACTGATCATTGTGATAGATTTTCAGTTCCAGATACCATACTTTCTTTTAAAGGTTTCCGAACGAACTAAAGTATTCCCTCTAAAATACAGCCACACATTATCTACAGTTAGGTACCAGTACCACTTAGAAAAGTTAATGCACCTAATTTTGTAGTTGTATTTATCTTCAAATGTTTTTTCTTTGCCAGGGAACAAGGTTCATGGGAAATTAGTTCCAGAAAAATTGAAAAGTGGACTATACAGGAACTTAGACACTAAGTTTTACTAGTTTTATGGAGGAGACTCCTTAATAATAATGATTGTTTCACAGCCATCTTATGCATGTGTCTTTCTACATACAGCTTCTTCAGTTCATAGGCTGTTTCAGTGTGATAACTGGGCACGAAAATAGACTCCTTTTCCTCTAGATTTACAAGAAGAGAGAGAACCATAATAATGCAGTCATGGAGTGAGAGGCAGCCCTTAAGTAATTTAACTATTACTAGTTAGGAGAGGAAGGTCAATATTTAGACAGAGCGATGAACAATAAATTGACATAATCATCAATGCGTCAGGGCTATCACAGAAATATGCTGCCTCAGTTAAAGTAAAGCCAGATTTTTATAAAATTTTCATTTTACTTTCTTGTGCTTTCTAGACTTAAAAACAGGAAGAGGTTTTTTTTATAGATATATAAGCATTTTGTGTGTACTTATTTGGATATTGAACACATGCTCTCTTTCTGTAGAAATGTGTTTGCTTGCAAGCCTGATGGGTATGGCACACAAGTTATGGCAAGCTGGTTTTATATTAAGGTAATGCTTACAACTGTGCTGTAACAGCTTGAAAACTGGGCCTTGTGTTTCTCAGCAACAGACATGGGGAAACAGAGGTTTGTAGACCCTGCCAGAAAGTCTGTGAAACACACCAAATACTTCATAAAACTATTTGAATAATATTTATATAGACTTAGAGTTCTAGTGCTTCAGGGAGTCCTTTCATAAAATCCTGTTTGCATTTGGCAGTAGTGACTCCATAGTGCTGTAGGTATCAAAAGAGCATTTAAATATCAAGGAATTAATCTTCAAGATTAGTTTATGGAATAACTAGTAGGAATAATGTAGAAATGTTAATATCACTCTGCACCATACAGATGAAAACTTAGATGCATCATGAAAATTTAGACATAATAACATGAAATCTAGGAAAAAAACTGCTTTAGTAGTCCACGCAATTGCTGTGTTCTACTTAAGGTAAAACTATGAGGAATCTTGCCAGTATTGGTCAGAAAATTATCTGTGACTGGGGATTTTAAAAATATTTCTCAATTGTTGGATCAGTTTGCTCTATTGGAGAAGTTAGGTAGAAGTGTATTTGGGAGGAGCAATGAATGAATGGTGTTCTTGATGAATGGTGCAGCAGTGCTTTCAATTTTCCCATGTGAAAATTGATGAGTTTATTCTGAGCTATAAATTATGTAGGGAATGACTCATATGAAATGAGGTGTTGCCATAACCTGCTGTAAAAGAAAACTGCTGTTTATACTAGATTTCAATGACTGAGGGAAAGGGGTGGAGGGGGGAAAGGTGTGTAGTCCTTCTATATACACCTCAGTTCTCTGCAACAAGAAAACTCTTGCCCATCTCCACTAAAATGAGGAAATGTCATTTGAGTTAGCTTGCTTTATTAGCTCACACTCTTGAAACAACTGAAATGTGCATTTTACTGAAGTAGCCACAATCCTTGCAGTATTGCTTTAAAAAGGTAAAACAGACTGAATCTATACTATATAATTAGAATACATTTATAGTTCATTTGCTGTACAATGAATATAATCACATCTTGTCGAATTAATGGAAAATGCTTTTCTGAAGTATCCTAATAACCAGGGCTTTTAGTGTTTATTTTATGTGTCCCCAGAAGGTATTGTTTATTTTTCATTTCTCCAGAAGGTATTTTTTCTTTATGCTATATTCAAAAGTATACAAATCATCTGTATCTGAGGGCTACTACCTACCAGTTGTTGTGAAGTACAGGCTGACAAAATTAAGTAGCAATGTCATGTCTTCTGAGCCATATTGTTAAATATAACAGCATCAAAGTGATGCAGTATAGTATTCATAAATATGGAGATCATACATGTGCATTTTATGTAGAATGCATTAGCCACGTGCAGGCTGCACAGGCACTGGAATTTTAAGTTCTTGCCCTTTCCTGATGTCAGCATGGCTTTTGGTATAGAGTGTTTTTCCATTTGTAGATCTTGCTTGACACATTCAGAATAATGCTTTCATGTCTTCAGTGAAGAATTTGGTGGAGATACTACATCAGAATTTAAAGGAAGTAGAATATACTATGTACGTGTACAATGATTTAACTAGAATTTGCTAGTTTTGCTTAGAAAATATAGTTTAAAACAAATTAATATGGATGTAATGCCCAGTTTTTCTGATGGAAGAAGAAATGCATGTTAGCCAGTTGCCCTGAACTACCTAGTTGAGGATCCTGTGAGATCATATGAGATGACAGATTTTATTAGAATGATGTTGTAGAAGAACAGAGTGCTCAGTTCTACCTCCACCACAGAATTTTGGACCTAAAACCATTTAGAATTAAAATTACACAAAGGCCTTTGTTGCTTAGAACTAAGTACCCTAGTCTTTGCTCTAATGCCATTACATTTAGTGCACTGTGCTTGGTCCTAATTCACCGTGTATAAAGGAGACTTTGGGCCCTCAGAACTAAAACCAGAAAACACATTGGGTTGGTGTCTGGAACTATTAGGATGATAGGAGGGTATCTTGACCCATGAACTAAGATATTCCCAAAAAAAACTGGTTTACAATTTTGAGAACTAAAAAGGGAGGAGCCTCTCCTGGAAGGTCTAGTAGAAAGGGTTTTAAATAACCATAACTTTTGCATCCTGCAAATGAGTTGAAGTGATATAAGCACACCCTAAATGTCCTGTAAAACTGACCAGGATTTGCAGAAATGTATGAATGGCTGAAGCTTAAGGGTATAAGTGATTGGGAATGCAACAAATGTCCATTAGTGTGTACCTACTGGACTTTAATGTTTAGTATCTTAAATAGCTCTCAGTAGCTCAGTTTTCCTTTAAAAAAGTAAGAACTACTTTAGAACTTAGGCTTTAACAGAGCGGTTGCTCTAAGATTTTTTTAACTTCCCAAAATTTTACACCTGGCTTTTTAAATTAGGGTAGTTGTAACTACTGTAATTTTTTATGGTATTTCACCTTAAAAGGCTCAACAGAAAAAAATATTTTGCAGTTTCCTATTAAATTAGAAAGATTGTATTGGAAAGCTGAGGCTGAAAAGAATTTGCTGCTTTCAATGCATTTTGAATTGGTGGATTCAGATTACTTTAAGTAGCTATGTAATATGTTGCAAAGGTGGAGCGCTAATGAATACACAGATTCCAGGACAGAAGATACTGTGTGCTGAAGTAAACTGATATTCTTGAGCTTCTGTTAAACTATTCCCCCGAAACAGACCTGACCTAACATCAGAAATTGTGGGAACTGGCTTGCATTCAGGATTCTGTTTTGGTCTATTCATATTTTGTGAAAAGGGATGGATTGGAAGAAACTCTTTTATATACAGTGTAATGGTTTACCCAAAAGGTATGAAAACATGAACAAAGATTCTTTGAATTGAAATGGTTGAATGAAAATACACATGCTTTTGAGACTGATGGTAATAAGCATCTCCTAGCCTTATGTTAACATTCAGATGCACTCAGAGAACTGAGTTAGCTTCACACAAGCTAACACAGAACTAGAATCACTTACACAGAATTTTTGCTGCATTTTTGCTAGACCGATGAGTCTTACTGACATTAGACTGCGTTCAGGCCCTGAATATCTGCCCTCTGAGAACCAGTTTATTATGCTTTGGGTATTTGTAATCATACGTTTCTGCATGGACCTTTTTAATGCAGCATTCTTAAGATAAGACACAAAATTATTTCAATCCTGAAAATAATTCACTTACAGTAAGGCCAATGACATCCTGGCCTGTATCAGCAATTGTATGGCCAGCAGAACTACAAAAGGAATCTTTAATGATACTGTATTCCAGTTGTACTGACTTTGTTCTTGTATAAATACATGTAGAAATACAATTGTAATTGCGGCCCACAGAATTTTTCAGAAAGGTGTCCCGTAGGTGAATCTTTAAGTATGGTCTCTATGCACAGGGCTTGATAGAAACACCATATCAGTTACATATCAAAGCCATAGAAACTAATTCAAACAACTAAATAGCTTAACCTAATTGCTAGGCTATTCATGGATCTGGATGAGCAAGATACTTCTAGTCCATGGAAATAACTGCTTTTCAAGGTTCAAGTTGTAATATTAGACGGAATATAACAGGTCTGCAGCTTGTAAAGATGTATAAATACCTAGTGTCTATTCCTGGCTTGCTGAAGTTATACATAGAAAGCTTAGTAATAAACAATAACTTCAGCATTTAGTACAGGCATCCAGACAGTTAAGCCAAGAGTTTTTTTATGTCACTCCATGATTAAAGTCAGAAGCACTGCAGAAACAGTCATATCAATATCACTTCAGTCTGAGTAGCATATTCCCGAGTTGTACAAAAAAAGATGTGTGTGCTTATTTTTCAGTCAGCCTATTTAATCTGACATAGTGTCAGGAATGCAAATGTGGAGTTGCTTTAGACAGAGGTCTGCCTGAAAAGCAGGAAGGGTTTAAATATTTGATTCAGACTGAACAGTACGTTGAAATGTAGTTTATGCAGAGCATTATAGCTGCCATCTGAGCAGCTAAACTTACTCTGTAAGGCACGGACTGGTGTGAACTGATGATGCCACCATTATCATAAAAGAGTAATGTGAATTGACTGGATGAGAATGTACTTCACATGTGACACTGTGCCTATGAAGGACTCTCTGCACCTGCTGCCCTAGCCACTATCCAAGTCTGCAGAACCTGGACCCCTTCCTGGAACTTAAATGTCTACACTTGAGAAATTCCTGTCTGCCTGATGCACTTCTCAAAAGGAGACAACTCTCAGATGCCTGTAGGTAGCCTGCCCAACTGTGGTACTTGTCTTTGCTGTTGCTTGAAAGAACTTAGACATCTTCAAAATTATTCAATCTGAAGTCTGACATTTATTTCTTCAATAGAACACAGGGAAACTGCAAAAGATGATTAGTATGCCCATCTGTTCCAGAAGCATAACAGGCTTCAAGACAGTTTTAGCTAAATATG
The DNA here is from genome assembly GCA_013397935.1 of Dasyornis broadbenti. NCBI lineage: Eukaryota > Metazoa > Chordata > Aves > Passeriformes > Dasyornithidae > Dasyornis > Dasyornis broadbenti. The sequence continues at coordinate 456,899 of VZRN01002821.1, read as the reverse complement.
CTGCTTAGGCTGTGTATTGGAGGGTAAAGGATATCAAGTATCCCTTTCTCAAATAGGAATATCTCTTAGAAGACAGGTGAATAACTTTGGAGATACTAATTTTGAGTTATCTGGTGCTTTTCTTTAAGATCCAGTATTAATCAGATCAAACCTAACTATTTTCCTCCTACTTAGAGTGGGAAATAATTTGAGGTTTTACTTGCTGATGACTGCCAGAAGTAGTCATTGCAGCCGACTAATAGTCTTTAAACTTGGAGCATGAAGAACTACCAAATACTTTAGGAAGTCAGCTATTTCTTGTATGCAAGGAAAGCTATATAAATGATGTTTCACAACCTACCTGTATGAATTCATTAAAACTATTTAAACCAACAGGTAAAATTACATGTGTGTAAAAACATTATAATGCTAACCTGAGTCTGCTGTCTCAAGCAGACCTTTGTTTATATATCATAGTTTTGTTTTGATGAGTCAGATTTCTCTGCAAGGAAGAAATCTATGGACTTGTCTTTGGATAGAGAAATTAGGTCATTGCATTTTACTCTCACTCTAGCAACATCACTGTTCAGCACTTTTGGTCTAGCCATAAAGGTGCTCATGTCAGGACTTTTTACTAGATTTTGGATATCTATACGGGAAACCTGTATTTACCATGAAATTTCTTGGTGCAAGTCATGTGCTAGGAGTGTTGACTATTTTGTAATTTCATATGTTATACACCTGGCATGTCTGTTCAGTAGATTTTTCTTAGCTTAATTCCAACCATATTAATTAGCTGCACATTGCAACAGACACACTTCCTGGTTTTTGAATAACATCACTGTACTGGTTTAAGTGCGGTATCACACTCATTACCAAGGTACAGCATACCTTAATTTCTTTTATAATTAAGTCTTACATAAGCTTTAATGTTTAAAACAGAAGTGGCATCTCTACAGTTCTTTATTTTCAGAGCACAAAGGAACAGAACATATGTTGATAGAAGTTGCAATACTGTAAATCTTTACAGAGTTTCAATATTAGGTGTGTCACCAAGAAAGCTGTGATTCATAAGTTAGCCTACACAAAAATACTCTTTCTACTTTTCTAGTTTTCCTACTTTTCTCTTTCAAGGACATGTGCACCTTCATAATTACATGCAAAAGATTAATTTATTGTAAGAAAAATCAGAGTTTTTCAGCAGTAATTAGAGGGGATAGGCTTTAAAGAAAGCTGGGATCAATGGTGTCATGAGACTTATTTCCCCTGGGTCCTCTCTTCCGAATGGTTACTTGATTGTGATGATGATCCTGAAAAAATGCCCTACTTGGAAAAGATATCTGTTAGAGTGACTTTTAATGTTATTAGTAACTTATTTAAGGATCAGGATTGTGTCAGGTGCTGATATTGGTGGTAATGAAACACAGCAGAATCTGTGAAAACTAACAGAGACAGTGGCAGCCACCTGCATGGCCTTTTCCTTCTCAGTTAATTTTCATGCAGTGATTTCAATACAAGGTAAATTCTGAGTGAAAAGTGGGCAGCTTATCATTTTAACACAAGTTGGCAGGCAAATAGTTGAAAGTCTGTTCCCCAGTTCAGCTGTTCCCTTGTTGGTTGAAATGTTCCCCTTTTTTTCTAGTGTGAACAAGTCCCAGAGCACAAATGTCAGGGGAAATTGAGAACATGAAACTGTTGAGGAAGAGAGAAAATGGGCTTTCTTTTCTTGTACAACTTGCACTTTTGGAACAAATTTATGATTTCTTTTCCATTTTACATAGCAGAGAGCAAACTGGGATCCAAAAATATTTGTAAAACATAATGTCTCATCATGTACATTATTTCAGGTATTAAATAACGGATAATTATAACTAAGCAGGTGTCCTTCTCTTGAATCTTCAAATTTGTTACCAACCTTAATCTCATATTTTCTGTTGGTTTTTAATACTTTCACTACCATGTTCCATCTTTGCTATCTGTCTTCTGTGACCTTGTTTATCCTTGGATGAACTGAATATTTATGACCCAGTCTTGTTTAAGCACGTCCTTTATGTCTGTCACTTTTCTTTGACCTCATCTTGGTAATGTCTGAAAGATTTTTCTGCTATATTTTTGCACAACTCTCATAAAGGAGCTTCAATTGGTTCTGCTATTGCTAACGCATCTGTAGCTTTTCATGCCTGCACCAGTGTGCCTTAAGGAGAAAAGACTGTCCTGCTTTTAATGCGACTTAAGTTTCCTGAAATGAAGCTTCTCTGCTTATTATCTGATTCTTGATTGAGACCTGTTTCTACTTGAATAAAGTATTTTAAGTATTCCCAGTTCAAAACAAAAGGCTAAATTCACATTGTCCTCAAAAAAAGACAATACTTTATTTTTTTAATGCTTTGTATAAAAATAAAGTTAGGAAAGCAAGAGGAATCAAAGCTCTTCTTTCCCAGAAGAGCAATGAACTGTATTAGGACTTGCAAAACAGAGCAACAAGAAGCCCTAAAAAGTTATAAACTAGAAGTCCTAAAAACTCAGCTCCCAAGTTAATAGGTTCTCAGCTATATGTGCTTAGGAGCTTAAATTTTCATCTGGGGCTTCTTCCTCCAGATGAGAGGAATGCAAGCTCTCATGCTGGCTGGAGTGACTGGAAACCTGCATTCCACAGCTGCTGGGAAGGACATAGGCAGATTTCTACTGGGATCTTCCTTTGATCTGAGAAAGCTCATCAAAATCAAAAGTATTATTGTCGAATACTGAGACATCTATATTTGTGAGTAAGAAACAATGTTGGAAAACTTTGAGGCACTCTAGTTTCATAAAACCTGTTTATAGGCAGTTATTTGAAGAGATCCTTGGGTGCCAGTGTATTTACTTACTGATATTTGTATTTCTTGGAATTTACATGTTGCTTTATGTAGTACTTACCCTAGAAAGCTATCCCACTTAGTCCTGAGTTGGATAACTGTTGGACAGCTGCTAGTTACTCATCTTTGTAAACTAGTTCACCTCTAGCATAACAGTGGACTTAAAACAAGTATTTTTCTCATGTTCTGTTTATTGTACATCTCCTGCAATGACTCTTAACTTTTTAGAATTTGTGCAGAACTTAATTTCATTTTGATAATCATATCAAATTTTAAACGTAACTGCATTTGCTTCTTTGAAAAAAAAATCAGCTTCTGATTTTCTGCTTTAATTTTGATTACTTATTCAAATGAGTTTCATTTCAGTACAGCTAGATGCATGTGAAATTAGAATTCAGGTGTATGTTGAAAAAAGACTTAATATTTCCCCTGTGTTGCTCTAGGAGCTGAGGTATGTTAATCATAAGGTCTTGATGGCTTTATAGGTTAAATGAAGTCTCACTATAAGAAGGTATTTCTGTCTGCATTATCCCATGACTTCATTTTTTATCCTTGAATAGAAATGTAATATATGGTTATATTCTGGATTATGAAAGCCACTTAACAGTTCAGAGTTCATACCATGTAAAAGGCAGGTCTGACAGTCAAAACAGTCTAAACCAAAGCAATTGCTAGAGCAGCTAGTATACTTGATTATTTTTTTGTTTGTTTTTCAGTCTCTACCACCACCCCCAAGTGATCATTATATTTATTGGTGTAGGCAAGCTACTGAGAAACTTAACTAAAACTCTTGCATTTATGGAAAAGTTCAGCACTTCTTGTAGACTCTTTGAAAATGCTTTTATTAAACCAGGGATTCCTTTTAATTTTTTTTTTTTTGGTTATTGAAAATTAAATACTTGCAATTAGAAAAGTTTTTACGTGAATTTTCAGATCTGTTACTGCAGAATCCAGAGTAGAAATAGTAGAAGCTTTCAGTAGCTGTGGGTTTAGGGCACAATTGCTTTAACCTAAAGTATGAAGCTGAAAGTACAATTTTCCAGCTTCAGTTAAATTGTTTGTTTTCTTCATATGCACTAAACTTGGCAGCTGTTCTTATAATCAGTGGATCAGAGTATGTTCTTGGCTATGTTGACCCAGCTGTGTACTGTTACAGCTTGTGTGGAAACTGGAAGGAAGAAAATAATCCTATCAAATAGCTTATAGAAACAGCTCATTTCAAGTAAGATGACTAAATTGCAAATGCACGCTTCTTTGTAAGGTAGTTCAGTTCTCAGTGTGGGTAGAAGGAACTGCCTTTAAAAAAGGAAAACTGCTGCTGAGGGGCATAGATGTCCTCTATTACTACCACTGCCAATAGCCTGACCTTTTCTTCTGAGCAATTAGCTGGTTTTGAAGCATATGGTAAGTAGTTTTATTTTCAGTATACTTGAGGAATTGATTTACTTAATGAATGAAAAAAGTTTTGCTCGCTTAGCAGTAGCGATTTGGTTAATGAAAGAAACCCCTAAACAAAAACATTTCAAGGAAGCAGTTACACCAATCTAGGCCTGTTCACCCAGTGTTGCTGTGTGGATTTGGTACAAAGTGCTTTTGGGAGCCTGGGAGCAGGAAAGGATCACTAAGGCTAGTAAGAAAAATTGGCAGGTAGGCAACAAGTTTCATGTAGAAGACTGGCTGGTGAACCAAACTGGCAGTTTGATACATTTGCCCTTCCTGTATTTGAATACTACATCAAGTGAGGACAGACACATAAAACAGCTCTGTGACATGCTAGTAGGGTTTCTTCATATTCTAATTCAATAGTGATGAAACCTTCATGTAGTACCTCTAAGTAACTTTACAGTGTTTTCCTGTGTTTTTATTCTCATACAGTAAAGTCTGAAAGTCATAGATCTGAATTAAAAACCCAAGACAGTGTGTCCTGAGAGGAATCTTAATTGTAATAATTATATTGTAGAGTGTAAGTAATCTATTGAGAGTTTCTTGCTTTGTATTTTCTACAGCTATATGAAAAATAATGGATCTCAGAGATACTTAACAGCAAAACAGAACTACAAAATGTACATTGTCTCTACCCAGCAGCACCATATGTCCATGAATACTGCCATTTTTCCTTTGCCTTTACCTTTCCCATTTCTGGATGGGATAAATACCCAAATCACTATCGTGTATGTTGGTCTGGTGCAGAGTGAGTGTAGGAAAAGCACTCTACAATCTTCAGCAGCTGGAGTTCTTATTTACAAAATGCTATTTGTTTGGGTGGGTTTGTTTTGTTTTATTTTGGGTTTTTTGGTGGAGTTTTTCTTTAGTCCAGAAGGTAGATGTGGAATATAATTACAGAACCGCTGGCATTGAAAGGAGTATCCAGACATCTTCTGATCCAACTTTTCTGCTGTCAGAGCACGTAGAGCTAATGCAAGTTGCCCAGGACTGTGTTAAAGTGAGTTTCAAATATCTCCATGACTAAAGTCTCCAAGATCTTCCTAGGCAGCCTGTGCCAGTACCTGATTGTTTTTAGAATGAAGTGTGGAGTTTTCATCTTGCATTTAGATTTAATTTCCTGTGTTTCTGTTCATACCCTTTGTCTCTTGTCCTATTCCTTGACACCACTAAGAAGGGTCTGGCTCAGTGTTTGCTTTTACCCCAGTGGGGACATAGACACATAAGATGCCAAACATGAATCTAATCTCCAAGCTGAACAGTCCAAGCTTACTGTCATATAAAAGATGCTTCCATTCCTTAATCATTTTCCTGGCACTTTACAGGACTTCTAGTAAATGAGGAGCCTAGAACTGGACCTGCTATTTCAGATGTGGCCTGAGCAGTGCTGAGGGGAAGGTTCACATCCCTTAGCTTATTGACAGAGCTCTTGCTGCTGCAGTCAAGGATGCTGCTGACCTATTTGCAAAGATGACTTGCTGTTTTGCATTCAGCATGCTCTCCACAAGGATCACAAGGTGGTTCTCCGCAGAGCTGCTTTCCATTAGGTCGGTCCCCAGTGTGTACTAGTGCAAGAAGATAGTCTTCCTCAGGTGCAGGACCTTACATTTCCCTTTGAACTCTAATAGCTGCTTCTTAGGCCATTTCTCTAGTCTGTTGAGGTCCCTGTGAATGCCAGCACAACCAGTTAGCAATATTGGCCACTTTCCCAGATTTGCATTGCCGGCAAAGAAGCTGAAGGCACCTTGTTTGCGCAATCCAGACTGTCAGTGAGGACTGACTACAAGATGCATGCCTGGTGATCTGCTGTGGTCATGCTGCTGATCATAATTCTTTGAGCCTGGCAGTTCAGCAAGCTTTCTCGTCTATCTCACTGACCACTTGCCTAGTCTGCGTTTCATCAGTGTGAGGATTTTATAGAAGACTGAAAGAATTTATCATGTCGAGAGCAATGGCTGTTCTCCCCTCATCCACTGAACCAGTAATTTCATTGTAGGCCACTATCTGTTTGCTAAGCAGGATTTTCCCTTCATAAATCAATGATGAATGTTTGTAATCACATTATCCATAATATATTTGAAAAATAAAGAACCTAAAACACTTTGAATAAAGTTTGAAGATAGGAACCCTTCAAGGAATCTGATCCCTATGATCTTTTTAAAAAGAAGATATTGTCAAAGATATTAGTATTGGTATCTAAACTGTTTTAGTCTGGGCTGTGTGCATAATGTGAACTGATCCTGATATATTTAAGCTGCAGAAAATCCAGGGAGGAAAAAATGTGGATGCTACTCTTCATATTGAACAGATCCTTGCTGGATTTTATAGATACATGAGGAGTAATCTACCTTTACTCTATAATGATGAGAAATATTTCAATTCCTGTCAAAGACAGCTGTAGTTCTGTTTCAGGTGGACACATTGATCTCATGAAGGAACTGTATTTTGGTGTCTAGCAGTCATAATTCAAGTCTCCTGTATTTTTCTTTTCTGTAAACTGGAGAGTTTTTTAGGTTGTATTGAATTCAGTAATGAAACCAGCCAGTTTGCTACATACTTTGAAATATAATTTTTCTCTGGCTGACTCAGGTTTGTCACAGACATACTAATCCTGTAAAGGGATTATTTGCAATAAAGGCCTTCCACTTTTGATGTAAAAAATAAATCAAGGCAGAAACTACTTATCTTTTTTTTCCTTGAAGTGTGATACCTTATCTTCCAGTGCAATTTGTAATGATATAGGTGTTCTTGTAATGACATACATTGTGTTAGCTGTTTTATTCTTCAAAGGAAGGTAGGAAGAAATGTTAAGTAATCTTTTGTTTAAACAGTTATATTTTTGCTTAACAGTATGGGTAGGAAAGAAAACAAGAAATGGCTGGCAAATGACATTAAGGGCTGAAAATCAACATTACAAACCAGTAATTTGCAAAACATGTATCTTGAAACATTTAAAAATCAACAGCATTGGGGTATCAGCTCTGTAAACAGTGGGAATTTCTTTATTTAATCTGTTCATTTTACCATATGCTTAGTTGCTAGCCTACCTTGAGACTCCTTTAAGACCCTGTTGAAGTTGTGTTGTAAGGAAGCTTGTCAAATATTCTTACTACAGGTATTTTACAGCCCTTTGGACACCCAAAGGTGATCTATATCTTCCCTTTCCAGAACCTGAAACCCCTATCTGTATCTGTGAGTGGGACCAGGTGACCTCCAGCAGTACCTTCCGGCCAGAATTTTATTGTTTTAGTTTTTTTGGTAGTTCTTTCATTGCTGCATTGAGGGTTGCAAAAAAATGATGGTGAAAAAGTCCACTAACATTTCTCTTGCATGGAAAACTTAGGGCATGCAAATAGCTCAGACAGCCTGAACAATACTTTCAGCTGATTATTACTGAGCAATTTGGGAAGGCTGTAATAGTAACAAGGATGTTGAAATAGATAACGAAGTAAATGTTGAATTAGACTGGCAGGTAAGGACCTATGTCCAGTGTGTGAAATGTTCAGGAATGTATCTTATGAGACAGTTCTGTGGGGTTTTGTATTAGATTACCCTAGGGCACTTGCCTTAAAAATTGTTGCCCTTCAAGCAAAACTTTCATGCTGAGCTTGAACACTGCTCCTGCAGACAAACACACAGAATTACAGAATATTTCAGTCTTGGTTTTTTGATGCAAAAGACTTCTGCTGTTAGTTGTTTGTCCTGAGGATTTTGTGCATGAAGAGGAAGACGGTGCACTATGTCAGGCTCAAAAAATATCAGCCTTTTGTAAAGACTTAAAGAGTTCTGCTCACTATCCATGTTTAGTTTTGTTTATTTGCACATATGTTGAAAACTGGAAGGCATGTAGCATTTGTACTGAAGAGAAACTCTTTGTAGACTGGGCAATATACCTATGTTTAATCGAGTTAGAAAACTGGGAAAATTCCCAGTAATAATTTCATCTAAGCTTCTTAATTTTAGTCCTTTCCATATTTGCCTGTTGCAAATTGACTTTTTCAATGCAAATAAATGAACTTTTCATCAGCTACATATAAGGAAAAGTCTAATGATGTCACTGTTCATATTACTATTTGTCCATCAGCATTTTTTCTTAGCAAGTAAATAGAGCAAAGCACTCAACATTCTACTTTACATGTGAGAAATTTTGGAAAGGAGGTGGCTATTAATGCAAATGAAATAATTTAGGAAATACGAATTGTTCTTGTTTCAAAATAAAGCTTACATGGAGATTTTATTCAGCAAGTATTCACATTTTTTTAGGTTAAAATATTGCACCAAATATGTCCCTATATACATATGGGCTGAACATCATTACTATTGCATTGCATTCGTACTGTATGGTTCTAGTTTTTCTGGTTTTGTTTAAGGTTGATGTAGTGTTTTTAATTGGAAAAGACAGTTTTATCAAGCTTAAGTACTTCTGAGAAATATGGATGCACAAGATGCAAAGGGATGGCTCTTGTCTTGTCATCAGAACATTCAGGGGACAAGATGAGTTTACCAAGAAGTAGCCACCACTGTGGACATAGCTCGGTGTTGTAGGTCTCACTTTAAGTGTAGGTCTAAGTAGGTCCATTCTACTATCCTGATATGCAGATACATATGTGTAGTCTCTTTGAGAACAGTGTAATAATAATAAATGATGTGTGTTTGGAGAGTATTCCAGAAGTTATTCTGTAAAAACAGTACTTGAATTTTGAAGCTCATGTGATGCAATGAGAAGGAAATGAAAACGACTCCTAAAAAACTTGTAGTAGCTGAGTTTCCCTGAAATGTGCTCTCAAGGCTTATTATTCAAAAGATGAATGACCTTAGATAATTCACTTTTTACTTTATGCAATGTACACTCATGTTTCTTGATAATATATGACAGAACTAGTAATATTAGCAACTTCTGACAACAGTGCTTAACAGTATAAATGTGTTTTCTTCTGCACCACAATGCTATGGTCACTTAAACGTCAGTATAGAATTCTAGAGTTCAGCACTCCGAACATGCAGTAAGTACCTTAAAGTTCCTTATGAGCAGCATTATACAGAAATGGATCTTTCTTTCAACTAGAATGACTTCATAATGTCATCTGCAATTGTTATTCCAAAGCTACAAAATCTGCTAGTTTTCTGCATTACCTTCTGCAGGAAAATATTTCAACTACTCTGGACTGGGAGCCTTTCAGCTAACTCTGTGCTGTAATGTCATAATTATTCCAGTCAGACTAACATGTTCCCTTTGCCCAACTAGGAATTAGTACTGAAGATTTAGATAACCTTCTTTGGGTGATGAAAAATACAGATGTAGGAAATGTAGATCCTGCCCTGAAAGGGTAGGGCAGGAGGTTTTACTGGTTGAAGATTTAACTAAAAGTGAAGTGGATTGAGGAAAGTGACTGGAAGATGAAATAGTGAAATACTATTATATTTTACTGCAGTCTTCAAGCTGAGGATCTCTGGCTGATTAATAAACAATGGGCTTGTTCTAAACTGGTAAAAAGCCTTTTTAAAGAACATTTTATGCAGAGAAATTTTGGATGTTGTTGTTGTCTTGATCCAAAATATCTCCCCCTTCACTGGGATTTGTGATTAAAGCTTTGAGCAATGGGACGGTACTCTTTGGGTTAATATGTATGAAGTATAATTGGTTAATATAAAAAAGACAGAAGGAGATTATGTGCATCAATAACTGGAAAATGTACTGGAATGTAGAATGTAGATTAAAGTATTCCTATATTAATTCTTCATAAATTGTTATATTAAGCATGACTCTTGTTCTTTTTATCATGCCACATGCTTGACTACCCTGAATTTCAATTAGCTAGTTGCATTACAAGCTTTAACTTCATAGTTTGTCCCAATTTTCTTTCTAAAGAACTAATTCTGTGTGTTTACTGAACTTTGCAAAGTTACACTTTGTTCTTTATCGTAAGTCAAACATCTCTGCTTCTGGCACTGTGTAGCTCTTTTATTCCAGCCTGAATGGTCTATGTACTCTCTCTCCTCCCATTTATTTAAATAAATGGGAGAGTTTTCTTTTCATCTGTGGTTTCTAAACTACTATAATATTCCCTTTGGCTTTTTTAATTAACTTCAGAAGGCTAAACTTTTATCCACTACTTCTTTGGCTATTGCTTTTTTTATTCTTATTTGTCCTAAAATCTCTGGAAAAGCAGTACGAAAGCTGCACTACTGGTATTTGAGTAAAATATTTGCTCACTGTCCTTTACCCTAGTGCTGATTTGAGTTGTATAAATTGTACAGTTCATGTTGACAGTTTTTTAAAGCTAGTATAGGTGGTCAGCATGGAAACTTCAGTTAGTGATGATTTCTGTAGCGGTGAAGGATTTCCTTTGATGTAAAATTTTATCTATAGCTTCTGAGTTAATCTCCAAGAAAAGCCAGTAACACTTTCAGTGCATATACAGTTGTAACAGTCTCCAACTATGGCATGCCTATGCCTTGCATTCTATGTATGCCTATAGTTGAACAAAATTATAAGAGTTCACACAGCGGAATAGCAAAATGATTTGTGACAAAAACACAGTCTAGTTTCTGAAAAACCAAAGAGGCAGACTTTGATCTGCAGCTATTTTAAGTGTGTCAACACATGGGCTGAGATATTCCTATCTAATCGTACTGGAGGTGATTTTCCAAGGGTAGTCACAAACTATTTCACATAGTTCTTAGCTAGAATGGACAGATCCTAGAAAAGATAGAGTGTAAAGCATAGTAGCAAAACTCTTTTTGTCTCAGATGTGGGGATGATAGTACCCAAGACCAGAGGTCACAAGCTGAACTGAGAATTACTGTTTCTTGATAAGGCTGCTTCTTGTTAGTGGCTCACCTCTTAAAAGAATCCTGGAAAACAATGGGAAACAGAGCACGGTTGCCAAATTGATTTGGATTTATTCTGCCAAGTATAACAAATATTCTGCAAAGGTAACCAAAAGTCACAGCAGAAGGCTCACATTCATTAATCCAGTTCTTTTTGTTAAAAAGACCTTTAAAAACCAAATAATTTAAACCTACAAAGATACAAATGTGGAAAACACCGATCTCTTTACCCTACTTATAAAATACTAGCTTTTGTAGCTTCTTCATGAGTATCAAGGGCAGAGTTTTCTTAACATAGCACTGAACTTCTTTTTGACAGATTTAATTAAGCCAATAGGGCATAGTAGACTGATTCTCAATAGTCCACTTTAATACAGACTGGAGTTTTGTGATGGAAAGATGAACAAAGACCCTGGCCTTCAGAGAAAAATCTAGATCTATGCAGTATTTGACCAGCTCAGATCCCTATAATTATGATGATGACAACAAAGTAGGAAGTACTGACATCAGTTTGTTCAGACAATCCGTTTTATGGATCCAGTTGGACACTGGAAAAAGCCTGTTTTTATTTAGGGTAGTATGAATTTTAGTGTTCGAACTGAAATGTATATGCAGTTGCATGAACTAGAGATTTTTGTGGTAGGAGAGTTTAGAAAGTGTCTAATGAGACCAGCTTCAAACTTTAGAACAAAACTTTACTAAATTAAAGCATTAACAAAAGGGTAGGTTTTTGCCTACCCTTAATAATGCAATCACTGTATGAAACAAACTGGTCTTTAAGCACCTCTTATGGTAGTTGCAAGTATACGTCTCAGAATTCATGAGCTATGTACTTAGAACTGGTGGTAGTTGTCCTTGATGTTCTTAATCAAGGAGGTCAAGCTGATCAGGCTCTAATTCTGAGACAACTCAGAAACTGAGTGTATTTCTTTTTCTGCTCTTCATTTCTACTTTGTTTTATACTTCTTGCCACCCTATCAAAAAAGAGGATCTCACTTGCTTCAATGCTCTTTGTCTTGTTTATGGGCTTTTTTCAGTCATTTTTCTTAGATATTTGTCAGAATATCCTGCTTCTTTACAGTCCTGTGTACTTAGCTTGCTCTGTATCTTAGAATTTTAACTCTAATGCCGCCAAAATGCAACTACACTGATGATCTGGACAAGGGGATCAAGTGCACCCTCAGTCAGTTTGCAGACAACACTAAGTTGTGTGGGAAAGCTGATCCACTGGTAGGTGTAAGGACTGTGAAGAGGGATCTGAACAGGCTGGATTGATGGGCTGGGGTCAGTGGTATGAGGTTGCATAAGGCCAAGTGTGAGGTTCTGCATTTGGGTCACAACAACCCCCTGCACACTACAAGCTGGGGGCAGAGTGGCTGGAAAGTGGCTCATCAGAGCCAGGACCTGAAGGTGTTGGTTGATAGCAGCTGAACATGAGCCAGCGTGCACCCAGGTGGCCAAGAAGGCCAATGGCATCCTGGCTTGTTTCAAAACTAGTGTGGTAGCAGGACCAGGGAAGGGATTATCCCTCTGTACTTGGCACTGGTGAGGCCCCACCTCGAGTCTTGTGTCCAGTTCTGGGCTCCTCACTACAAGAAAGGCATTGAGATGCTGGAGCGAATCCAGGCACGGGGAATGAAGCTGAGTCTAGGGTCTAGAGAGTGAATCATGTGAGAAGGGGCTGAGGGAGCTGGGGGTGTTTAGCCTGGAGGAGACCTTATTGCTCACTACAACTACCTGAACGGAGGGTGTAGCCAGGTGGTGGTCAGCCTCTTCTCCCAGACAACATGTGACAAGAGGACATGGCCTCCAGCTGCACCCTGGGAGGTTCACTTTAGACATCAGGAAGAATTCCTTCACGGAAAGGGTTGTAGAGCATTGGAACTGACCTCCCAAAAACGTGCTAGAGTCACCTTCCCTGGAAGTTCAAGAAACAATTGGATGCGGCATTTGGTCCTATGGCCTAGTTGACAAGGTGGTGATTGTTCAAAGGCTGGACTTGGTGATCTTGGAGGTCTATTCCAACCTAAATAATTCTATGATTCTATACATAATTTTAATTTACACTTTTGATGATGGTGTTGCCTCATATGTAATTACATAAAATGGTTTTGTTTGGCTGCTTTGGAAGTTACAAGGTATTTGTGTGCTGTTTGCTATGCTTTCTGTAAAATTAATAATAACTTGCCTGAAACACAAATATTAAATACATCCTGATTACATGTATTACAGACATCACAGCCCTGTGCTTTTAGTCATACAGGGAGAAACATAAAACCTTCTGTATGTTGAATGTAAGAATGCAAGTAATTAGAATCTCATCCAGATAGTACTCAAGAGGAGAGCACTTTTCTCATAAAATGAGGGTGAATTCAATGATGTTTTAATGTAGTCACATCACAAGCTCAGATGAAGAGGAAAAATTGTAAAAACCATTAAAAAATATTCACTTGTCAGGTTGACTAGAAAGTAGATCAGGGTTTTTGATGAATAATTGATGAATAATGACCAGAACATGAACTCCCTGGATAATGTTGTGGTTAAAGTCTTCATCTTCTTTTAGGTTTTGATAACTTCAGATGGGTTTACTTCTGTGTTTTGCAAAGACCATGGAATGCTGTGTCTACATTTTCTGAAAGAACTGAAGTGTGAAGATGTAACTAACGTGTTTTAAAAACAAAGATTTCCCTCCAAGAGGGTTTTAAGTCCACTGCCTAACCGGGAAATAAGATATGGCTCTGTCTTATTCAGAGCCTGTATATAATAGCTAGGCTCAGAGAATTTGTATATATGTGGGCTCTGAACCTATATACACACCAAAATAATATGAAAATATCTGAATGTTTAAATGTCTTTATCAGTAGCTGTGGACTAGTTGCTTATGCAGAAGCTGCTGGCAAGAGGAAACCTAAACTAAAGAGTAAATTATGATTATTTTACTTAAATATATACAAGCTCTTTTCATAGCAACAATTCTTGTTTTATATCCCAAGTATGAGATAATGCAAAAATTCAGTGAATTGAAGGTTAAACTCCCCTTTCTAAATATTTTGGCAGCAAGCACCTCTGCTTTCTTTCTTCAAACATAGAATTTTAAAATTCTATGACTGTGGGATGTCTTAATCTTTCTCTTGCAGTTATTTGAAATGTAATCTTAGTGTCAAACATAATGAAGCTTGAAGGTGGCTATAATTTACAAAATTATGCTTCCATTTACTTTTGTCTACAATTGATAACTGAAAGAAATAAACTCATAGCTGCTTATACAAGTATTATCTAATGAATTTGACTAGAAAAAAACAGGCTCAAACATGCATATATTTGGCTGCTTTTCTATACTTTTCTAAATGTACAACCTACTAGCTATAATGTGCTATCTAGTTGGGAAAGTTTATATAAAGATACAACAATCCTTAAGATATCTTCCACATGGGCAGATCAGAAGAAAAAAATTATTTTATTATTGTGTTTCAGATTTTAAATATTAAAAAAACAAGTATGTAGTGATAGTTGTTTAATGAGACTTTTGTAAACACCTTGACATCTCCATACTGCTTCTTCTAGCACGTAGCAGTTCAGAATTGTGGTCCTGTGATACTAAAATCCATGATTTAGAACTGTCTTGACTGCTTGTAATTGACAAGGTCAACTAAATTTTGCCCATTTGATCAGTCAATTAGACATACTTGATTCAATCAATCAATCTTGATCTTGAGGTTGTTACTTGTTCTTCACACTATTATGGAATGCAGTAAATGATACGCACAAAAATTTTCTTTGTCTTATCAATACTGTCATTTCAGAAATCCCACCAAAGCTAATGGCCATTTTTCAATTTTTATTGCAACTTTTCTAGTTCCATGTCTGTTCAAGAATACTGAATATATAAGACTATATCATAAAGAAGGATGTAAATCAGGCTTTTATGTGAAGCCTTGATTTCTCCAATGAAGCACTCTTTTTTCTGTACTGCTACAAAGAATCACTTGCCAAACCTCTTGGTCATAGACTTTTCCTAGTTTTTAAACATAGCAACTTTTAATTTCTAGGATAAACTGGGTTTTTTATTAAGGCAAGTTCTGTCTTCTGTATACAGATCAATATGATTATCTACCCAAGGAGAAACAGCCTTTCTAGGTCAGTTCTTTACTCAACAGAGTCAATAATAGAAGCATTTGCTGTGTCCTTGCTCTGTCTAGGCCTGTGGAAAGGCAGCCTTTCCTTAGCTTGTAATACAAATTATGTGCATCAGGAGGGTGAGCACAAAAAGATGGACCTTGAAAGCCAAGCAGACTGTATGAATTAAAACAATTCTCTTTCTAAGCACATACTGAAGTCAATTCTACAGCATGTGCTAGCATAGATACATATCAGCCAAAGAATCATGTACAGTTTTCTTCAATGAGGAACAGCTACCCAAGGAACAACACTGAGGGCAGGACCATACTTGATTCTCTGCATTTCTGAATGGGCAAAAATTCTGTGTTTGTAACTTAGGTCTTTCTGGTAGTGGTCATTAACTAATTTCAGTTAAATAATAGAACTTTTCCTTCTTGTATAGTAGCATGATAGAACATCTGGAAATTAAAGAACTTCACTCAGTGTCCCCTTGCCATCAGTTTTAGTCCAGTGTTTTGTCTTACAGAATACTCTAATTATTGTGGTTTGACTTCCGCAAGACAAGTTCTTTCTGTGTTCTGGAAGATGGCCTTTCATGTTTCCACACATCAATGAAGGAACAAGAGCAAGGGCACCCACCTGGAAGGGCCAGTCCCAGGTTTCAATCTGATTGAAGGGCTATGTGTATATTGTAGCTTTGAATACTTGAGTGAATGCACACACACTAAGGAGGAGCATCCCAGAGCCTGTGTCTGAGCTGTTCCATGCAGGCTGACATCTCAGAAGGTAGTGCTACTGCGCTGCACTTTGGGACTCCAGTATCTGAGTATATCAGCTTAAGCCAACTCTCTCTAGCCCCAAGCTGATATGTGTGAAATTCTGTCTAAACACACGAAAACTTAGTTAATGAGAGCGATTAAACACTGGAAAAGACTGTCAGGAGAGGCTGAAAAATCTCTGTCCTTGCAGCTGTTAGAACCAACTGGAAAAACCTGCTCCAGCTGATCCCACTTGAGCAGGCTGCCACTCTAGATGAGCTCCTGAAGTTCCTTCCAAGCTCATTGTTGTGATTGCATGAATATGTTACAGAGATCTTGTGGGGTTGAAGAAGGAGTGCAAGAGAACTAAAAAAGAATGTAGTGCATGAAAGAAATGCAGTTCTTTCATCTAGTTGTTTCTGTACTTGCTTTTGCTCAAAATCTTGGTAGTGGTAGAGACAAAATTAGTACAGCTGATGTGAGAGTAAAGCAGTACTCCAGTATATTCATCTGGGGATGAATTACCTGGTAATATTTGACACTTAGAACCACAAAAAATCACTGTGCCTACAACACTCCTAGGCTTTGCAGAAAAATTTCTACACTGATTTTGCATATTATGATGGAATTTTGCAACTTAAAGATATCAAGGACAATCCTTAAAACATTAGGGAATGTAATGTACCCTTTGAGTTGTAATAGGAGAGTATGCTCCAGGTTAATTTTTTTTCAGCTCAAACAAGCTGTGGGCTTCTTTGGGAATATTCAATAGCAAAACTATTGCTATTGAACAGAAAATTAAATTAAACCACTCTTCAGTTTTCTAGTCCTTCAAGCTCATATTTCAAATCATCTTGTCTAGCTTTTTCTAGCTATTTCAGGGCATATGAGGTTTCAAGCAGGTGCTGTCTATGTTGTCTCCAGTTTCTGAATGCAACCATGGAATTTATCTAACAAATTTTAAAATTTAATACTAATGTATATTTTTGACAATGTGTTTGATATATTATATTAGTAGTTCTAAAGAACCCTTCATGCCTCTTGGGGAAGGCACAAATAATTTGTTTTGTACAATAACAAGCATGTTCTTAGTACCTGGTAATCTGAATAAATCAAAAGTTAAATAATCTTTAAGGATTCATGGTATAGAAAAGCAGGAAAGGTTATTATTTTAGCAGGCAAAGGAAAATTATTTTAGAGCACTTTTGAGGATAGAAATAAATAATTTGAATTTATCTTTTGTACAACAAACATGCTCAGCACAACAACTGCACTCTTTAAGTAGTTCATAATTTTACAAAGTAAAATTTTAAAGGTATTTATATGTTAACAAATGTCATTGGGTATAGATGTCTCTAAGGTGGCCCTGCTGCTATACTGAGGAAATGCTTTTTCTGGGAAATATAGTCTAGATCTCTCATTTTTGCCACTGAGTAATTATGCATAATTACTTAACTCCCAACTGTTTTTCTTGCCTAGTCTGTCCTCAAAAGAGTAGCATTTCTCAGTTCCCAAAAGATGAAGTGTAACAGCTTACACATAAGCAATCATTCCTGTGTGGATTCTGAGGCTTCTGTTACAGCTAGGAAGGAAATACTGATGTGTGAAAAATGGAGGGATGTAAGTATTCTCATGCCTTCCAGGTTTTTTCTGCCATCACTTTTTTTCTCTTGGGCTGGCATCTTCTAATATATGAGGCCTGATTATATACTTGGATGTGACTAATTTAAAATTGTAAAAACTAAATCTGGTTTAACTGTGATAATTTTCTAAAACTTTAAAGAAAATAGAAATATACCACATGCCATCTATATTTCTGCTCCTAATGAGATAAAATCAGTTCTTCAGAATTTAACAGAAATGGGATTTTCTGTCCTGGTCAGCTGAACAAATACAGTTAGAGACTGAAGAATTCAATAGTACTATATGCGTTCCTTCTAGGAAAGCTCTGCTTCTTGTTCATGAAGCCTAAATACTTTAGCAAGGCTTTAAAAATGTAATTATCAAATATTGTTTCTGTTTGAGTATGGCTGGAATGGTTCCCCAGTGAGGCAGCTACTTCTATTGTGTTTGCTCATACTCCTGCACAGATCGTATATAGGCTCTCGCACATACCTGCACACTCAAGTGGGAATACTGACTGTAATACTCGACTGTCCATATCCTGGGAGTAGGCAGGAGTTTGCTCAAACTCAGTACTTCCCCTGAGGTGCTTCTTTATGGTTATTTGTCTGAAGTAGCAGCTTTATTTTCACAGTTCAGAGAATTCAGAGAATCTTTTATTTCTACTGTTCATGCTGATTAGTGGAGCTAATTTAAATTCCTGTTAGTGACTTGAGCTTATTTCTCACAAAAAAAAAAAAAAAAAATTCCTGTCCTCAGGTCATTAATCAGTTATGCCAATTTAATGTTTTCAGTTATGAACTCAAAAGCCTGAAAGCTTCTGTAGTAAATACTTGTACTCAAAAACACTTTTGTAGAATGCATTTTTTTTTTCATTTCTGTACTTCGTGGTGAATCTTAAAATGAGACGTAGAAAATCCGACAAAAACCTAAGAAATGTGTCACTTTGAGTCTTGAGCACCTCAGCTAGAGTTACTGATAGTATAATTAATTCCAAGGTTATATTTCCTTTTGCTGTATTTTGTTTTAATTAAAAGGAACTGTATAGTAAAAGATACCAGATATGTACTGAAGCCTTTTAACTGCTTTAAGGCTTGCTAATTCTCTGTGGAGAACTGAGTTTCTTGGTTTTACGTGAATCATCCCAGTCCCTCTGATACATAGATCACAGGCTGAAGTGAACTTTGCACTGCTTCTAGCAGGGATTCCTTAGAGAACACCTATTTCCAGTTTGGCTGTCACTCTGCAGTGGGCATAGGAACCGAGTTTATGTGCAATTTTATGTTATTGAGCTGTTACTGAATGAAACCAGCAAGTTATTCAGTGTCTGTATTTCAGCTCAATATAGCATTTTTCACAAACTTGTGACAAATCCCACATTGTGCTCTTAAGGACTGACAGACAGGTGGTACAGGCTGAAGGATGTCTTGTAGGATCAGTGAGATAAGCTGGTTAATCTCCGGCCTAACCAAAGAAAACTTACCGAGACTGAGTCTGGTGAACTTAGATTCAGACCATGTTGGTATCACAGCACTTTTTTCATAGCTTGACTTGTGCTGGTTTGCAGCGTGCAGGCTAAACATATTTTCTCTACTGACTGAGGACCAATGGCAACTGGTAACAACAAAGAATACCAGGATTTCTCTCAAGGATAAGGGATACGGTTTAAGCATCATTGTATTGGTGATGGGTTGATGGTTGGAACAGACGATTTTAAAGGTCTCTTTCAACCGTGATTCTGTGTGATATCTCTGGTGCCAGACTACCCTGTTTTAGGGTGCCTTATTTGGCTTACATATTTTATAAGCTGTGTGAACAGCAAACTGATTCTTGAACATTAGGACTCTTTTGAAATTTCCTAATATTTGCTTGAATCTAGGAGATCAGGAGGGGAAAAAAGCAAGAAAAAAAAATCTGAGGTTCAAATCTTTTTACCTTTTAGACATATTCTAAAGTTCTGTGGAACCTCAACATACTGAAAGCAAACTACTCGAGCTCCTTTAGGAAAAAAACAAAAACCTCCTGTATCTGGTTTCTAGAATTCAGACATTCTCTTGTTTTACTCTCTGATTTTTCTACCTAAATTGGGTTAAGGTATACAGTCCAAATTTTTAATTGAGATGAGTAGTTTATTTCTATTGTGACAGTACAGGAAGGGTGTAAATGATGAAAGCGCTCCAAGTGCCCTAATCCTGCACTCAGGAGTCACTTACCATGGGTACTCCACTATTAATGTGGATTCCTGGGGAGTAGTAATTGACATTTTATCAGTTTCCAGTAGCATTTGAGCATACCATACGAGTATGAATAAGAGAATATTTTCACATTTTAGATACATATTAAAGATTGTGCTCAGAAGTTACAAGACCTAATTAGCTGTTTATCTGTGAATTAGAATATATTCCTGTAATGAAGAATTCTCTACTGAGTAAATTCCTGCTTTTTTGTAATTAAACTGGGTATCCATTAGCCCGAAAGGTGATCCTGACTGCAGCTACTCAAATACACTGAACATCTCTTCCTGTACCTGCACCTAAAACTCGATCAGTACAACTTTATCTATCTTCCCTGGTGACATTTATCAACAGCTTTCTAGTTTTGTTGTCTAAATTTTGTCATGTGCATTGTCACAATTCATAAACTACTTTTTATTAATACAAGTTGAAAACTCAGAAAAGGTCTAGCTAGAAACTGCTCTCCAAACACATAATACAAATATCACTTTGTTATTCTAAACTACTTGGAATGCCTTCCTCTTGAACAAGGAAGTGGGCTGGGGTACTAGTGCTTGTATTGTGTCTCAAAGTATCCTGCCATCTCATATGGAATTAGTTAATTTACATTTTTTTAAACTGTAAGGGTCAAAAATGTTTATTTGAATATTAAGCTTTAGCCAACATATCTGATCACGTATTTTTAAATAATTGTTTTAGTATGTCAGGTTCAGAATTATAAAAAGCAAAGGGTAAAGGCACTGCTTCAACATCAGGTGACCCCTTAAGGTTTTTTGGGGGGGGGGGGGTTGGTGTGGGTTGTGTTTTTTCCTTTGTCCTTAGGCGTATCTTATTTGCTATGCTAGGAACATTACTAAAAAAACAAAAACAATCCAACAACAAATCCCCCCCCCCAAAACCCCAAACAAACAACAACAACAACAACAAAAAAGCAAAACAAAAAAAAACAAACCAAAAGCTTTTGACATGCTTGTGCAGATGAATCAAGTATTTGACTTGTGTCACACAAAAATGTTAATGGCATAACTGGTTAATACTAGGGTTTCTGGTTTCCTAGAAAGAGGAGAGAATTATCTTCTGAAACTTCCCCTGAATTTGATTTATAGTCAATCTTGCCATCTGTGAAAGAGACATGTCTTTAGTTTTCTTTCTAATGGAAATAAATATGGAAGTGTAAAAATTGTTGGCTTTACAGAACAGTTTTAGCTACTTAATACTGTATTGACTGGCTACACAAAAGGAGAATATGCCTCGGTCTTAAATGCAGTCTTACATTTGCTAGATTACTCCTGAGCAATATATGGTTGCTTTGTCAACTAAGATAAACACCTCTAAATCCCAAAAATTTGCAATAGATGTAGTAAGTTTAGGTTTTATCTTGGTTTATTATCAGTTTGGTTAAACTCATGTCTGCTGCTTTAAATATAAGGACATGTCTTCTGCCACATCTCAAAACAGTTGTCTTAGAATACTTCACACTAAATAATGCAGCAGTGGTACTCATGTTTTGGAAGTTTGGGACTTCTCGAGTGTTTAGTAGGTCCTGTTTGTTTCTTTTATTTCTGCCTAGAAGACAGGTCTTGAACTTTATTATTTACTTGTTTCTTAAAGTAAATGATTAATTTTTTTACTGTCAACAACAATGTAGTCATTCTGCTTTCTGTCAGGCCTTGTCTGACCTCTCACTGGCCCAGACAATATGGCAGTGCACTGGGGCTATTGCTGTTGGGGGATACCAATCATTCAGGGCTTTCCAGGGCAGTGGACATTCCATACAGCTTGACCAGTACAATACACGCCAAAGTAAATTCCATGTGTTTACTGTCAATACTGTCCCAACATGAACAATTACAGGGTTGCAACATAACTGGTGTTTAAAAGGACTTAGGGAGACTGTCTAGTCCAATCCACTCTGCTCAAATCTGGATAAGCTGCAGCAGGTTGCTCAGAACCATGTCCAAATAGATTCTGAGCATCTCCCAAGATTGGAGATTCCACAACCTCACTGGGCAACTTCCTCCAATGTTCAGTCACAGTAAAATTTTAAAATGGAATTTCTGCTTTCAATTTGTGCTTTTTGTTTTTTTGTTCTTTCACTGGATACCACTTAGACATGGGGCAGTGACAATGCAACCAATATACTTAGCAAGGTTAGGCTGGTTATTTCTCAAAACCATTCTTGTTACATGTATGTATTTTAATGATCACTTACAGAATAAATACTGCCAGTGCAGTGCTTTCTGTGTTGTAGACTCAGCTGAGCATTTTATTCCAGTGACACAGGCTTCGTCTTTGTGATGCAACACCTCAAATCTAGTAACTGTTTTGAGTTTTTGTGAGAACAATGCCTATGCTGTAATGCAAACTAACTTTTCCATCCACAGTCATAATGAAGACCATTACTTCCTTTTCTAGTTCAGATTCCAAGATGTAGATACTTTTCCATGTCATGAATGTGTGTTCTCGTGGTAGAGTCCCAAATTTTTTACAGTTTGCAAGATAGCTATTTGGACCTGAGCATTGAAATGGGTACAATATGTTTTGAGATGATACACTGTATAAAAATAACAACCAAAACCTAAAAGCAAACAGAAAACTTCTATCCCTGCAGGAAACCTCAGAGACGGACCCAGCAGATCATAAGATGGGTGTACTGGTGCATTCATGTATTTTGTCCCTGGAATCTAACTCGTTGTTTTAGTGCAAGTGAATGCTGCATATCATATCCAATACCTATGTAAAAAGAATTAGGATTTAGTATGCTCAAACAACAAAGTATTTTCACTTTTTGAAAAATGCAATCCACTGCATCTTCTGTTATTTAAACTACCTTTGCTCAATTTCTCACATTACCACTGAGGCAATTGCACATAGAAATACACCTGGGTTTTCAGACATGGGTGGTGTTTTCAGGACTGGGAGTAGAGATGTGGAGCTGCTGCTGTGCCACTGACTACATGCTGTGAAACCTGGCATGCATTTGGCTCCATCCTTGGGACTGCTTCTGAAAAAGCTGTGCTTCTAAGAATGGTAGGAATGAACTGCTCAGCCAGGAATGCTGATTTGCCCAGCAGAGTGATATACTCCCAAGAAAAGCTGCTTTTGTGTTTAAGGGATGCAGATTAACAGAGATAAGAATTTGTAGTAAGCCATCTAATACCAGTTGTCAGTTTCTTGCTTAAACATTTAACACAGGAAAATGCAACACACTTTGCATAGTCAAAATTAGACAGTGACTGCTGTGTCAAAAGGCTGGATATAATTATAGACCTTTGGGATCTACACATTCAAATTTCAGTCCTACAGAGCTGCTGTATCTTTCTCTATGCATGATCTCTTCCGTCCATTTTAACTTCACTAGGGATAAAGGATATTTGTCTTAACCCAAATATCCAAATAGCTTGATTCTACTGAAGGCAAAATAGGTACTTGCTGTGTTCATATGAGTGATTTCTTGAGCATAAACAAACAGACTTTAGTGTACTTAATATTTGTATTTCAGTGTTCTGAAATGTCTATATTCTTTTAAAAATATGTTTTGAATCGTATAACATCACTGTGTGGTAGTGATTAGTGAAAACCTTCAGAATTGCTTAATTTCTATGTGCATCACTCTGCACTGGAAGCTTGCTGAGGGCTGAAGCTTGTTAGTAAGTGTAAATGTTTGTTAATGAGATTAACTTACAAATAGCAGCTATGGTTTACTCGAAAATGCCTCTTAAAGCATTGCTTTTTAAATAAAGTTCTTAAAATATTAACATGAGTGGAGGAGGACCCCAGATCCATCTTGAATGAGGAAACTGCTGAACATCTGCTATGTCAGTATTCCAGTTTATGATGCTAAGTTGTAGACAGAGGACTCTTAGCCATGATTTATGATAAGCACTCGCTAGAGCTACCTGTCAGAAATTATGATTTCATTAATCCAATTACATGAGTGAAGATAAGAATCCATGGCCAGGGCAGCTTACAGCTTCGGAAAGGCTCTTCCAATTTTTACAGCTTTTGCCAATGAAATTTATTCATAAAAAATTATAAGTAAAGAGCTTTGTGATGGATTGTGCCAGTGTGGCTGTATCTGTAATAATAATACTGTGGATCCTGTAGTAAGACCTCAAGTGAGTTGAAGATGGAGCTTTCTTCTCATGGCAGGGGACATGTTGTTGCTGTATTACTTTACAGTGGAAAGACAGAACTCTGGAGGAGAGTTCCTGTTAAGCAGGATTAAATGTAGTTGCACACTTGAGTGTTTTTCTAGTGATGTTTTATATGTGTTTTTTGAACTTAGATTCAAGACTAACTAGGTTGAAATAATCAGTGAGATGATAAATTACCTTTATGCTTAAAGTTTTTTCAAAGAGGAAAGAGTTTTTTTGGTAGTCTTTCCCAGACATATCCTGATCCCTGAAGCAGAGAGAGGTACAGTGCATACAAAAGAAATGCTATGTGTTAATATTGCTTGGTAGGCTGTTTTGCTATTTTACTATCATGATTTACTATCATAATAGTAAAAACTGACCCTTTACAGCTGCTGTACTACTTGAAAAAAAAAAATTATAGTTCAAATTCTCAGTAATTTCATACAGCTAAAAGTATTTGTTGTCTTTTAAGGTTTGAGACCTAGCTCTGAAGAAGAGCAGGGAAGCAAGAAAGTGAGTTAAATGTTTTAAAGAGAATAATTAAATTCAGAGCTGAAGGTTAATTTTCATTTTCATCTCATTCTGAGTGCGCAAGCTCTCCCAAAAATGAAGTGTTGATTATTTATGCAGCAGATAATGGACAAAAAATACAAATCTAAATTTACTCACTGATTTAAAGGGATTAATTTATCTGGTTTTGTGATGTTTCAGCAAATGTAATCATTGCTTTATTAATACTTTTAGATTGATTCTTTTTTAGAGAGTCTAATATATTTATACTCCACTTTTCTCCAACAAATACTTAATCTGCAATCGTTACACAGTTTAAACACTCTCCCCATTTACAGCTGTTATTGAGCTACAAATGTTGTGAGGAAGCGAATTTTTTTCCTGCATCTTAGATCAATTGATTCATTTGACTGCAGTTATACCTAGACCAATCTTACTACTTGAAATTCTACCTCTCATTATATACAATGAAAAAAAAAAAAAGAGTACACACATAGGCTAAGGGCAGTGATTTTGCACAGATAGGACCTGGGATATATTAGGACTGTAGGATGTTTTCTATGATAATCTGAATCTGTGTGACCATAATTATAGTTTTCAATCTTACTGTAAAATGAGACTTAGCATTTTAGAGAAGAAATGTACTGGTAAAATGTGGTGG
Source organism: Dasyornis broadbenti (assembly GCA_013397935.1). Lineage (NCBI taxonomy): Eukaryota > Metazoa > Chordata > Aves > Passeriformes > Dasyornithidae > Dasyornis > Dasyornis broadbenti. Next base: position 431,747 of record VZRN01002821.1, on the reverse strand, counting down.
CAGTCATCCAGAAAAAAAATTGAAACTTTACAATGTTACTTTTACAAGAACTTTAATAACTCCTACCCTTATGAAGGCTGGATATCCAGTGAACATTTTTCATTGTATTAACAATCCAGATAATTTTAAATAAAACTGTAACTGTTTCAAGGGTGTACATAATGATATTTAAGAGAATTAACTTATCTATTTGGAAAAAGGCAAACTACTTTCTAAGTTTATTTTAGAACTGCATCAGCTTTCAGTTATGCCACAGCCTTTTATAGCTTGAGTAGTGCTAATGATCTCATTCTCTTAACCTGATAATAATAATGGAATACCTTGATTAACTGGAATGGCAGCTCATATTTGATATGGTGGTTAAAATTAACTGCACTGCAACAAGTTGCCACCCTGTGCTTTCTCTTACCTTATACAACCGAATAACTAGAATAAGATGATGGTCTGATTAAAAACAAACAAACAAAAATTAATCAGAGAGTGTCATAATAGGGCTGTGTATAATTTCTTCAGAAAGAAATCTGCCCTCTTTGTTTTTCAGAATACTTACAAATAAGTGAGACAATCCAATACAGACAACGTGACCAAAAATACCATCCGTATTTTCACATCTCTCCGCAGACCATATATAGTGCAGGCAAGAGAAGCATTACTGCTTTCAAGGATATCAGAACTCCCCAGAGAGGGAAAAGACTGGACAAATTTATCTGTAAAGGCAAATTTTAGAATGGGTACACTGAGATGCGGATAACTCCTTTAAAGCAGATAAATAGCTTTAGAGTTCTTAGAGATCCTTTCTCTTTCGCTGCCTACTGTTAGCTTAGTTTAAGTTGACATAGATGGGGAAAGGTTAGCGTGCTATTACCAGTTCTTCAGGTTGACTGCTGTGCTGACGTCTGTTCCCTCCTGTTTCTGCCCCGACCCCACCAAAACAAACAGGCAAGACTTGTCAGATTGGTAAGATACCTGCTTACGTTTCTGTATTTGCTGCAAGCTTTGGAATGCTGGAAATATAAGTGTGAAAATATAAATTTATACAGTTTATTATGTTAGACTAAATTCTCATTAAAATATACAAGACACTATGAGAAGTTATTGTTATGGCTAAGTTTCTTTTTAAAGCGCCTTTAAAGTGACCTAAGTTTACTTTTTACCAACAGTTCACAGCAGGATGATGCCATTCAGAAGTGCAGACTCTTCAGTAGCTTCCAATAACTAGCAGAAGGAATCTTAACTGCATCATCATCTATTTAACTATGGCTGAGCATTCTTATAGTGATATGTAAACCAGCATGAAATTATAAAAGAAAAATATGATGGCACCCTATTACAATAACTGGACAACTTGCAGGAAAGCATAAAAGGAGACATTGATTTCTCTTGATGAAAGACGAAATTTGTGAGATTTCCATGATAAACATGAGTTAATGCAATTCTGAAGTGTGTGAAACTTGAGGCCACTAAGACTAGTGCAAGACTTGCAGAAATTCAGAATAAGTTCTTTTGAGTTCAGCACATCAAACACTGACTTCCCATCATACAGTTTGCTATACACTGAGCTAGCTACATACACAGTTAAGGCTCCCACCTACCACTTAACCAAATGTTAGTGCTAATTCTGGTATCTCCTGTAGGTGGGAGCCCAGGCAGTAGAAGAGGCTGAGTTGTTTCTCTGTTCTCTTCTAAACTATGCTCTTAGCAAGCCAGTCTTTCAACAGACTATATATAAATTAAGCTGATGAGTCTCAGAAATGTACATATCACTCTGTTTATAGACCTTCAATGAATGCTAATTCATTGACAAAGTGTGAAAGTGTAACTTTTCAGCTAAAAACACTAGGAGTCAGCTCATTTGTTTGGAATGTACAGTATGTGATTATATAACTTCCTGAACTGGTGACATCACTGATGACCAATCAAAAAAACTATACTTCTGACTATGATTTCTATTTGTAATATTCCAAATATCAAAGATATGGCTAAATATTCAGCTTAGCACTTTTATGATAGAGTTATAAACAAAAAATGCTTTAATGTTTCTGAATATGTCTGATTCTGGCAACTAAAACTGCTATAAAGTTTTGAAACTAAGTTCTGGCTGCACTGGGCTTTCAGGAGGAAAAGGTAGGAAAATGTTTAATGAAGTAGCTATTCCCTAGAGTGTTTGAAAGCAGGGACATGTTTTAGCTCATCTGATGTAATGGACACGTATTCCTCAGGATGTGGCTAGTAATGAATGGATGTTTTTCATAAGTAGCTAGTGTTCTAAAATAACATCAGTGTGGGTCAAGCTACAGCAAGTGATAAGAAAGTAAGTTATTCAGTTAAGTTAGCCCTTCAGAAGCGTGGAATCTTACTTTAGACTTCGGCTTCCTTGAAAATTCCTTATGTTTGTCACTAGATTTAAAGCTATGGCTATTTAAACACTAGAACTTAACTATTTGTTAAAAGGCCACAGTAATAGATTCGGAGCTCCTTAGAAAGAAGGCATGCTGTATCACTCAAATTTTACTTCCTCATTGCAGAATGCCTGTTGGGAGTCCTAAAAACAAGAAAAGAGCTCTTAATATTTTCCAGCTTTCAGCAGAGGTGTTGGAAGGGCAGCTGGGTGCTGTGTTTCTCCAAGTTTTGACTCTCAGCAGTGTTCTAGAAGTGTGTGTTACTGCAGTGTAAATCTTCAATTTCACAAAGCAGATGATTATAGGAAGGTTTGGTCACTGGGGTTCTGCTGGTGGTACCTGGGGCACAATTGTGTTATTGGTAGAATAGGAAAGAGAAGAGATGGGATGGCTGTATTCATACCACATGCATTTTGTGCAGGGTCTGATGCCAGCTGTTCCTCTTCAGGAAATAAGGAGCAAAGAGCTCATGTTAGGAAACACTGTGACTTCCCTGGCCTTTCTATGAGTGCTTCTGAGTGAAAGGATTTATTTCTTTCCAACATAATTTATCTTATTGTTTGGTGTGAGATCTTTCTCTACTCGTTTATCTGTCCTAAGGGATAGGATATGGCTAATCCATAGAAACAAACCATTTTGATGTGGCTTTGTCCATAACAATTGATGTGCTTCAGGATAATCATGAAAGTCACTGGGGCGCAATTGTCTAGAGCATCCCCTGGCAAAGGCAGTTAACTCTCTTGTGCAGTGCTTGAAAACAAGTTTACAAGACAGAAGTGCAAGTTCTCAGTTTTTTTGAAAACTGTCTTGCATCAGTGTGGAACAGTAGGCCGAGCTTTATTTGAAGCCTGGGAATACACATACACCCACTCACTACTCCCTTGAAAGGTGTTAACTGTGCAGAATTAGACTAACTGCTCAGTTCAGGATTGTTATCAGTAATTCAATTGTAGCTGCTAATTACAACTAACAGTTTTTATCAAGAGCTATGAAAGTTCACAAAGCTACTCTTGTTGAACAGAATTCACACTTACATTACTCCAGGAACACAAATCCTGATACTTTATCAAAATATCTAGATCTTGGTATTTATTTTTAATACTTTCATCAGATATGACTATCAGTGTAAATTCTCTGTGTATCACTTCACCTATTTTTGCTACTAGCTCTGATTAATAAAGGTATATAAAATGCAAAGGAAAATATAAAAAAAATGGGAGAGGAATCCTGAAAATCATGACCTGTTACACATAATTTTTTTTCACATGCCACCTTATAGTGATGCATGTGTGTTCACCTATTCATTTACCAAATGCAGGTACTTTGGAAAATACATGTCTATGAAGCAATAGAGTTTACTGCCTAAAATTTACCAATGATTTCTGAATGCTGTACTGAGGTTTCTTGGCACTTTTCAAAAAATAATTTTATTACTATTTAGGAAATCAAATTACTAGAATTTAAGAAATGTAATGAAAAGTTTAGGAATGCAAAAAGAAACCATAACAGAGAGAGCCAAAACCAAGTCTCTCTGAGTCTTTTACAAGGTGTATCCTCTAAATCTGAGCTGCTTGAAATTTTTATTCTAGTAGGAAAACTTAGTTAAATTGAGGACCTAATGACAATGCACAGCTTTTGAATCTATTTTTTATTATTTTCCCCTCAAATCTCTGCCTAAATTCTAAATCTGAAAGAAGGAAGTTTTCAGCTTTGTACAGTAAACCTCTACCACCCTCAGACTCCTGGAAATTGCTTTCCTCATAGTGAAATAACCATACTATAACTTTGAACTTCTCTATCCTATGAATCATGCTTTTCAGATTTTTTAGTAACAAAGAATTCCTGTTCTTTCAATAAAAATAATTGGTTCCACCTACATTTTCTTTGGGGACTCCATGATTACAGTCAGAACAGAAACCTCAAGTGTACCTCAAAGTATACCTCCAATAGTTGTTAAAAATAAACTCTATTAGTAATTAGCTGTAAGTAAAATTCCAGTGCAGAAGTACTGAAAACTATTGGCTGTGAAATATGTTTTACATTGCAATCTATGAAACTATACTGAATGGATGAAACTGAAATTCTTTTTTTTTCCTTTTTGGTGTGTTGTAAGACTGATTCACTGCCACTTCTTTTCTTGATACCACAGGTCTTAAAAGGAAATTGTCTGACAAGAAAGTATGTAAACTGGCAACTGAGATTTGTCCTTATTCAAATCCCATGACTCATTCCGTAGGCAATAAAATTTTCCTTGTTCTTGAATTTTATTTTCATATCTATTTGCATCCCTCATCATTTATAGTATTAATTATGAAGTCTTACTTTTCCAGTTGTTAACACAACTGGAATAAGTTATTCCTATTGGGGATACTAGGTGTTGAGGAAAAGTTCAAATTTCACCACTATCTTTTTATTCCAACAGAGCCATGGCCACTCCACACAATAGAAGACTACATGATGTTTTTTAAAAGCAGAAAAGTTATTTACTTTTTCTGAATTGTTAAAATTTGTTTCCCATGGTTTTAACTAGATCTTTAAATTGGCATGTAAGTTTTGGATGAACTCAGAGAAATAACACAAGCTTACAGCCTTATGTGTCAGCATTACTGTGCTGAAAAAGCACATAAACCAGATTATCTAGTCTGGCCTGGACCATTTTGGTAGATTAGCACTTAATAAGTGGGAAGAGAATAAAAAATCTGGGTAGGAAATGTGCATCTTGAGTTCTAGACTGCTTTCTTCAAGACTGGCTCTGGCTGTGGTCCTCAGCTTTTGGGGTTTTCCTGGCCTAGCAGTAAATGACCTGGAACCATAAAGCTGTGGTTTAGGTCCTGAAGCTGTGATATAGCTAAGGTACTGTTAACTTAGTAATTACTTTTGCCTTTGCAGTGAAAAAGCAGCAGTGTGACAGAGTACTGTCATGTGATCTGTTGCTGCCACTGACAGAAGACTCAGTATTTGGGACTGGACCATGCTGCCAAATTCAGGGTGAGCAGTTACTGTACGATGCCTTTCTCCTTACCCCTTCTGGAATGATGACAAAACGTGGACAAAATAAATGTTTTGTGTTTTCTGTGTATGGATAGACTTGTACAGGCTAAATGTGGACAGATAGCACGGCCTATCTTTTTCTTCTGTATCCTTGAATCTGTATCCTAGTACTAAGATTGTACCTTACAGACAATTGTGCAAATGCAAATTGGCCATGTGCTCCTAACTGGGAAATGGAATTCTGTTTCAGTTTGGACTGGTACACTAGAAATACCAGTTTTGTCTCCTCACGTTTTCAAAACTCTGGGCTCTTGTTTCACTTAGAAACTTGAACATTTCCTCAATTTTGACCTTGGCCAATGAAAAAAAAGTTGGTAGTCATAAATGTAATAGTGTATTCAGAGTTCCTCTATTTAAAATATATGCTACTGAGAAGATGAGGAGAAAGAGAAGATGACAAGTCATTACGTTTTCTGATAACTCACTAAAAAGGAGGAAAATACTTGGAATTCTTCACACCAAAATGCAATAAGATTTCTCCTGTCTGTTCCTGATTATTCACTTTAGTCATGTTGAATATAAAGTTAGTTTTATTGACTGTACATCAAAGTTTTCAAGTGGGAAGTTAAGATGCAAAAAGCTGCTACTGGAAGCAGTGATGGATTTAGAGGAAAGCAACTGGGCCAATTGATTAAGGCCTTGACCAGGACAGAGAGGTCTGCTGACTGAAGGAGGTGATAGTGAAAGTCATGTATCACCATGTGGACTGACAGAGGAATCTGAGGCTGACACTGTTGTGATGTCAGATCACAGGGAATGTCTGGGAAGCTGGGCAGAAAAATGGTGAAAGGTGCAGGAAGGTGAGACTTCTTGATGTTGCAGCCATTGGCCCATACAATGATTTTGGGCAAACTGTTTGTCTATGCTTGTTTACCTACCTCAAAAGTGGCAGTATTTGTGTTTTTGAAGTACTTCTTCATTGTTCTAATTTGTACAGATTTTTCTCAGCTTCAGTTATTTTGAAGTTACTGAAAATCTTTAGCTGTAGAAATGTTGAGCTGTTTTATTACTAGTTTGCTAGATAAAAGAAAGAAAAAAACAAAAAAGACTGAATGAATGTTAAAATTGAGTCCCAGACACTGATAGCTAGAAGTATGTTGTAGACACATATATTTTCACATCTAGTGAAACCCTTACATAGGATTGGTAAATTGAGTACTACTAAGATTAGCCTGGCACTGGTGAATTGCATGAATAACAGCTGGCCTAACAATTTCAGAGATGTTACAGAAACCTTGTACCTTCATACTGATTGTCATCTCTCAATTTTAAGTCCAGTTTTTCTGTTAATTTTTGGCACTGAGACATCTTTCTATTCCTAAATAAAAGATTATCTATTCAGAAAGGTAACAGGATTTTCATATTTCTTGCTCTGTTTTGTTACCCCTTGAGGACAGATGATGTAATAACCTCCTTGTTCTGATACATTCAGTAGAAACCACACAAAACATGACATTTGCAATGAGTTATGGGTGAAGTTACAGGCCTGTCACAAAACAGTATTGTTATGCTAGGCCACTGTCCCGTAGTCAGGCAGAAAGATTTGTTAACCTTTCTGCTTTTAAACTTTAATGTTGTTACACTGGAATTCAAAGTAGTTACTCTACTTGATAAGCATGAGAATACTGAGGCTTACACTAAGCAAAGTGCTGCTTGCTGAAGGTGGTCAGTTATAAATTAAAAGCAGGATAGGTTTTTTCAGTTTGCTTGTTGCTGTTATTGAGACTTGAGCTTCAAAGTGATTCTGGATTGATTCACAAATATCCTTGTGTCTCTTCTCTGCAGAGGAGAACTAAGAAAAGTTTTGCTGTTTCCCCTTGGGAGTATCACGTTGCAAACTACTGCTTGCTAACTTCTGCAAAACCAGGAGCCAGAGTTCAGTGTGCTTTGTGGAGCTTGAACAGCACAAATCTGCAGTGTACTTGGGTGAGAAAGGAAGGAAAGCTGACAACTGTCAGGCACCAGAACTACTAGTCTGCATAATTATTTTTCTCCCTGTTTTGCTAGTCTAAGATCTTACTAATCAAAACTACCATTATCTAGAGGGCGCAGGTGATCAATTTCTTTCCCTATCAAAATTCAGTTTTAGAAAGGTGACTCTGAAACATCTGAGGAAATCAGAAATTTTCCCCAGAACTGCTACTTTGGCATGAAGCTTTTGTAGTATTAATTACAGAATTTCAGAGAATGGAGATGCCAAGACGGGTATTATAATCCCCTGGACATAGCATTACTCAGCATCAAGAAGAGTGGTGGTGTCAGGATTCTCCACTGCAGTCTCTCAGTATCGTTTGAGTACTGAATGTATGTACATATAGGCAAAAGCTAGAGCTGATGGCATTTAAACTGCTGCAGAACTGCCTAATGTAACTGCAAATGCACTATTCATACTTCAAGGAAAAAATAAGTTTATACATAACTTTAATAACTGACTGATAATCACTGCAAAGTAAGGGATTTTTGCTATTATAATATATATATCCATAACTGCATGCTGTGAAGTCTGACTTAATTTGTTACACTGTTTCATTTAGGGATTTTGTTTGAAAAAGCTAACTTGTTAAATAGGAGTACATGGGCATATGGATTTCTTCCATTCTCATACTTCTGAGATTAAAATTTAAGGCAATGCTACTTGGAATTGAGTTGCCTCATCCCTGTAAACTCCACTTTTTGAAAAGCCAGTAAGAGGATCTCAGCAGTAGAATTTTCATTTCACTTAATGCACAGTAAACTTCTCAAGGGACATACTAAATAACAAACAACTTTTTCTTGGAGCACTGAGTATCCTGGTAACAAATCAGTTATCAAACAATGTGTATCAGATTTCTGGTTGGATTTTTCAGCAACAATAATAATTATATGGTATGATAGTTTTCCTCTTTCTGAGGGGTATTTCCCAAGACTCTGAGATGAAATTCCCTAATTTTTGAGGTACTATATATTTTAAAACAACCCAATCTATCCTTTATTTTCCAGATATCTTGACATAGCTGTCTGTCTTACACCTTTCCTGTGCAGTTTTTGTTCAAAATGGTGTTCAGTGTATCAAATAAATTAAATTACATGTCCTGCAGAAACTGAAGGCTTTCTGAGGGAGTTCAAAACTGAGTTGGAATTTTGTGATACAGTTGTTCTTTTTAGCTCTTCAAATGCAGAGAAGCTCATACTGCCAAGTCACCTATTAAGTGCTTAAACATTAGCCTTTATCGATGTTTCTTCAGCATTGCAGATATCTAGCATTACACTATCTAATGCCTTACAATTTACCTATTTTAAAAAGACATCTGCTGTGCTGTGTTGTTGCACCTTGCCAAGTTTGATTGCTAGCCAAGGCCTGTTTGTCCTTTAGTCACTGACAAATTCGTGACTGTGTTCCAGAGATGTGACAGATAATCAGCTGCCTCACGGCATTGGTAAAAGGTAACCCTGACCTTTCCTACAAATAATTAGTGACAATTATACTCCCCACCTACATCTTTTCTGCCACTGCAGTGCAAAAAAAAAAACAATCAGGCTTTTCCTTATTTTGTTCTAATAACATAAATAAAATTTAGCAATCCAGTGCCAGAATTTTCTGCATAATTTGAATATTGAAACATATCAATCTGGGAAACTACTGTAGATTTTGTTTGCTTAGGTGTTCTACCTCTTGTATGGATGTTAGGATACTGATCTCTAAAAAGATAAGGTACTTGAAAGAAATTCCAGATGAGGAACAAATCACCAGAAGTGGTCTTGGGTAGATGTTGACTTTACCTGTTGATTATTGGCAGAACACTTGAAAATTATTATTACACCTAACCAAATCTTTGAAAATAGTATACTGAACTCATTTCATGTCACAGACATTAACCATGTAGCTCTGACAATCCCAAGAGTGTTATTAACACCCTTCTGAAACTTCGCTTCAGACTGATTTTTCCATGATGTTTCCTTTTCGTGATAAGCAAAAATGTCTTTGTGTTCCTACTCTTAAAAAGTCAATTATGAAGGGTAGAAGTTTGGCACTTGTGATTCTGAATTCCTTTGGTTCCTGTCCCTGGACAAGTATAAGGATGAAACTGCATACAGCTGTGCTAGGTGGCTGACTAGCTGAAAATTGGATTATGCCTCCCAAGTAACTTTTATGTGGTTGAAAATCCTGAAGTTTTACAGTATATCAGACATAGCCTGATTTACTATAGAAATATACAGTTCATAAGGCTTTTCTGCCCTTGGTGCAAAAGCCATTTATTAAGCATAGACAGCACTTAAATTATAAGCTTCTGCTCTTTCATTTCTAAAAATTCATGATAAATGGAAGAATTGTATATAGGGGTTTACTCTTTCAGGGGTTTTATTACTTTCATTTAATATTTACTGTGAAAGAGACCAATTAAGGCCTTGATCCAGCGGAATTATAGTTCCGTCTTCTCTTATCAACCATTTTGCCACTACTAAATATTATTTCTAAAACTGACATTGTCTTCCTTTGTCTTTCCTAAGCTCAAAAAGTATAAATTTTCTTCTTTGCCTGTACTTATCTGTGGAAAGGGTAATTATATCAACTGCATCAACTGCATGGGCAAGAAGCTATAAAAACATAAGCACTATGAGCCCATTGAGTCATCTGATTCAGCTTAGTGCAATGCAATGCATGCTGCTTCTTATCTACTTTATCCTGTCTTTCCTTGAGGCCACATAGGTCATTTATACTGACTGATGTGGGAAATAACATTGGATACCACCTATGACAGTGAGTGGTAAGTGCCCAAGGCACAACTGAATTAACTGGTAGTGTACTGTTCATCCTGGGTTTAGCCTGCTAAAGAATTGGAAGACAGGCTGTCAAGTACCAGGGGTGTTTCACGGTGCTGTTTTTACTCTTTCACTCTTATTTTGCTAGTAGGGTAGTTTCATTGGATCTTGACTCTTTAACAAGTGATACTTCTTGTTATAAACTGTGTAAATTCATCAACAAGTAGGCAGAATCTGCTTTTAATCTGTATGTGGTACTGTCCTTTAAAATCCTCACCCTGTTTTTCCTCTGCTTTCAAGTATATTAGTTGCTATGGAAACAACATCAGTGCTGTGAGCTTCTAAATCTTGAATACATTTGAGTCACCTTGTTTGCTTTCCTCTTGTTTATGAATACAGTGGTTTTTTTCCTCCCACACTATATCTGCAGCTTATTTCAGAAAGTGATGCTGGGCAAACTCTCTACTGCTGCTTTCTTAAAGTTAAATGCTAGGAGTCTGTAGTATCCAACCATTCTTATATTAGAGATTCTGGTACTGCTTTTTGTGTTTCTGCTAATCTGAGTCTGATTCTACTCAGAGAAATCAAAGATCTAAATGTTTGTGCCAAAGTGTAATAAATATCTATAGTAACTGAAAAACAAAAGCTTGGGAAATCGTTTTTTCTTGTATCATAGAACTGTTGAGGTTGGAACGGACCTCTGGAGATTGTCTGGCCCAATCCCCCTGCTTTAGCAGGACCACCTAGAGCCAATTGTCCAGGACGATATCCAGAAGGCTTTCGAGTATCTTCTAAAACAGAGAATCAACACCCACGGGGCAACATGTGGCAGCGCTCAGTCACCCTCACATTAAAAAAGTGTTTTCTGATGTTCAGACAGACTTTTCTGTGTTTCAGTTTGCGCCCATTGTCTCTGATCCTGGATACCACTGTATGCAACCTGCAGTCAGTGCACACACCCTCCTTTCAGATGTGTGCAGAGAGATGAGATTATGGCCCCTGCCCTCCACCAGTTTTCTCTGGGCTAAACAGTTTTCTCTGGGCTAAACAGTCCCAGGTGTCTCAACTGTTCCTCACAGGAGGGATGACACTCTTACTCATCTGTATGCCCCTTGGCTGCAGTCTCTAGTGTATCAATGGCTCCTTGTACAGGGAAGCCCAGAACTGGACACAGTACTGCAGCTCTGCAGGGATGGCCTCACCAGCACTGCATAGAGGAGAAGGATCACATTCCTATTGGAATATTTCAGCTTTCCCCTCTCTATGTCTAGATGAAATTTCTATGATAAACTGTTAATGTAAGTGTGGTACCTGATGAAAAACTGGCAGCACACTTTTTTAAAGAATCATGTTTCATAATTTTATACCTATTGCTTGAACATTATTCAAGACCAAAACTTAAGACAGAGTTGGAAGTCACTTCGGGCTAAAAGAAGCCAAACCATGGTTTAAGCTGGAAGACAATTGTAATCTAGACTACTGTAACAAAAAAGCTGATTCACTTCCTAGAACAAAGGATATATTTGGCAAGTGGTCTGCTAAAGTTCCTAATATGTTATGTTGTACTCTAGAGAAAATAAATAAGCTACCAAAAAAGTACAAACTGTTAACCTCTAAGTGAAGGTAGATGCTGCTATTTGTTTAAGCAATTCTGGAATGCTTTGGCATTGTTTCACTTTCTAGCACAAAAGAAGAAATGACCTCTTCATGAAAAGAATGCTGCGGATAAGCTGGTTGGTACCTTATCAACTCTGCTATTGTAGTTACGCCAGCCAGTCATGTTAGTGTGACTTAGACATGCCCTGCTATGGTATTTACACTTTGTCAGAAGTGTTTTGAGATTGATTTGTGACCTCATCTGGCATAGAGAGATGCTGCCAAGTTCTCAGAATTGATAAAATTTAAGTCCACTTTACAAGTTTATTTAAAATTTTCTGTCTTCAAAGAACTTGAAAAAATATGATTGTTTGCCACCTTCATCATACCTATTTTTTGCTGAAGTTCCTATTCATCTGCTCTTCTCAAATCTTATTGCTTCTAACAAATGATGATCTGAAATACCATAGCTACTGGCATTTCTTTCAGCTACTTTTGAGCTCAGGTTTTAAATAGTAGCTTTTCCTGGGCGATTGTGAAGGTGAGAAAATGCTGCATGCAAGGTGTGTAGATTCTAACTGCAATGAAGGGCAGATATTTAACTGTTCTCTGGTTTGCTCTGAGGAGAGTCAGAGACAGATAGGACTAGCCCAACTTGCTCCCTTATCGCTTAGTAAGCCAATCTAATCAGGCAAGAACAACTCTTTTGAGATGAGAGCCTTGTGGCATACTTCTGTATGGTCATGCCTAGAGAAATTCTCTATTTTTAGTAAGCTGATTCTCAGCTTAGTGCAATGTTGAAAGTAAGGGGTGGGGAAGCTGGAGAGAGACCATTTGGGATTGATTTTTGTTACTTAATTTCTTCTTTGTTTTTCCTGTGCCAGACTGAACAAAATTAGATTGATCAAAGAGGTACATTAAGAAGCATACTTATTGCTTGCTGGGTAGCAGTGCGAGGGGTAGAAAAATACAACAACATGTAGGTGACTGAAAAAGAATGAGGCTATGGGAAAAAAGAATATAGATATGGACAAACAAGTATTTTTTTTAAAAAGCAAAAATACATACCCTAATCATTAGCAATGACTCAGCTACCGCTAGAGAGTTCAAGTTGTAGAGAAATAGAACAGTTTTAATTGATTCTTTTTGGCTTGGGTCTTTGTGCCAACCAGGCCTGAGGTAGGATTGATAAGGAAGCCTGTGTGGGTTGTAAAAGTCTCTTGCAAAGTATTTGCAAGAATTGTGGGCAGCATGTGAAAATCAATGTTTCTCCCCCTTTTTCCCCTCAACAGACTCTTCTTCCTGCCATTTTCTTCCATTTCTTGCAATTGATATTCTATAAATGTAGTGATAAAACATTAAGAATTGTTTCTCAAAATGGAGAAGAGGAATGCTTATCTGAATTACTGGAGTATGAAAGAGCAGTCCATTAAAGTAGTTATAATAAGGTGTGTGAGAAGAAGTGATATGAAGCAAGCTTCTGAAATGAAGAGACAGCAAATTTGGGATAAAAAGGCCTGAGGCTTTCTGGCAGCTGCTCTCAAAGAGTCACAAAGCTGAAGCAATGATTTAAGGAAGAAGTGGAGAAGGAGCAGTTCAGCAGGACAGTGGCAATAGCACAGGGATGTGGTTTTAGGTAAGGAGCAGGTGATGAAGAATAGCAATAGAGGAGTAGGTAAAAGTTTCAGATTTATGTATTATAAATGGAGGGAAGAGGAAGCTTGGAGACTGACTGCTTATCTTCCTAAATCTTTAACAGTGATGTTTGAGAAATACAAATTTTCAGCATAGAGGAGTTGGTTTTTGGTGTCTAAGCTGAGGGAATAACTTTTGCCCTGGGTATTTATTTATTTGCTTCCTCTATAAATTTCAATATGTGAGGAACCTCTTATTGAGAATTTAATAAAATTTTTGCTTTAGAATTCTGTTTACCCTACTCTTGTAGAAAAGATTGGAAAACAGTTCCTTTTCATTAAGTAGTTATCAATCTCAAATTTTTATTTTTATACACAAGTGTAGAATATGAAATAAGACTTCATAACATATGCTGCCAAGTTTGGTTTTTCCAATAAATTGGGAAGCAAAAAATTTCTAGCACTGTTAGCAACTCAGGCCTCTGTGCATTTTGACGGAGCATTGCTGCTGAGACTGGCTTTTAGGGATCTCAAGTTCATAATGGAGACAAAACTTGTTTTTTTTGTGTTCTGGAAACTAGGTGGCCTGGGGTGTTTCTTAAGAACTTAATCCTAACTCTTGCTTAGGGCTATGAATTAATGTAGTTATTTAATGGAACTGTCAGTACATGACACAATCAGGACTGGAAAACTTTCAAGTACAAATTGACCAGATAAATTGTTAGCTGTCTTGATAATATCCTTGGCATTCTCTGAAAGCACAGTGCATTTGAGCAGCAGTTTCATTTTTTGTTTTGCTTTAGGTTACAGTTGACCTCTTGGTGCTATTTCTAAAATTCTAAGGACAACTTTATGGCACTTCCTTTCTCTGTGTTAGTTTTGTTTAGAAAGTTTTCTATTTTCTCTTAAGACTGCATATTTAAGTATTCATTTTTGGGAGAACCTTGAATATTATGTCTTTGTGTGCTGAAGTTCACCTTTCTTTTCTCAAATACTGTCCTAAAAATCTGAAAATGGAACATTCATCCATATTACAGCTCTCCTGATTTAATATCTGCTCAATAAATCATAAAATTTGAGATGTTTTCTTGGGATAAGTAAAACCAAAGTATATATGTGTTACAGTAAACATATATATAACTTTTAAACTTATATAATATGTTAAATAATCCAATCTCATAGCCAAGCAAACAGAAAAGAAAAACAATGAGTCTATCTATTTCAGATTCTTTTACATCTTACTTAAAAGGCAGCAAAAATTAATCCAAAACTGTATGTCCAAACAGCTAAAAAGCAGCTTAATGCAATTCTTGCAATACTTTGTATTTGAGATTAGGCAGTTATACTTTCACTGTTGCCTTTTCACTAAATTATATCAGAAAGTAAAATACTAAATGTAAGACTGGAAATAGTGTGGAAATTGCTCCAGGAATTCAGTAGCATCTTTAATCCTGGTGTAAAACATGAGGGATCTAGTCTTATTAGGTTAAGACTCTTTCATCTCTAATTAATTACAAAAGGGCTTCAGGGTTTCCTTTTAAAATTTTTAAATATTAGTTTTTAAGAAAATCAAAGTTACTTCTCTCTTCTATTTTATGGCTGTACTACTTGTAATGAGGAATGTGTCTCAAAGGGTAACTGTGAATAAAATACTTCCTATGATAAGACTTTTCCAAATACACTCTAGAAAATGCTTCTGCAATGCTCTTGTGATCGTTTTATTTAAAAGCATGACACACCTTAAACACTTAAATCAACGCATTGCTCTATTCAGTCTAGACAGAATTTTCTGTCTGCATCTTTGCCCAGTCTCTGATTGAATCCACAGTACAGAAAATTGATCAGAGATGTTATTGGTGAAAACCTGAAAATACAAAGCCAATAACAAGAGTTTCACTCAGTGTTCGGAAGCTGGAGGAGTTACAAACAAGTTTGACCCTGGATAAAATTAACTCTTCATGTCTGAATTCCAGTTCACTCTTCTACAGGTTGTGACTCAGACAGTTAATTATAGTAATGTCTTGGGAATTGGATATCAGAGCCTTTTTTCATAGGCTTGTCATCACCTGGAATCTCGGAAAAACAGCATTAGCAAGTCTTTACTTCAGCATACCCACCTACAAGTATTCATTGTGTTTATCTACTGCTTTGCATTTAAGCATGTTGACCAAATAATATAAAAAAAAAAAATCAGTCTTTTTAAATTTGAGACTTTGATAGATGATGATTTCTTTATGATTAGAACAGACCAATTTGCCTTTACAAGTCTTTTTCATTTCAATATATCATCAAGTGATTACAGAAATTGAATGAGGGTCAGAAAGATCTGTAATTGTTAATGACATTCAGGATGGCTGAGCATTAGGTGTTTTCCTACTTGGATAGTTAATATATCTAGGAATAATTGTAATGCAATGCAATAAATGAAATGCTGGTTTTAATATAGTATTTGCTTCTTAGGATCTGCTCTTTTGACATTTCCTATCCATGAGTGACAATGCCTTTTAGCATTTGTTATAGTTCATGCTTTTAAAACTATTTTAGAATGCAAATTAATTATTCATATACCAATGAATTTTAATGAATTGTATACAAATAACAGTTCTTGAGTTGATTTAAGAATTAAATGTTGCCTTAATGAAGGCAAAGTTTTATATTTTATAGAGCTGATTTGAGACAGCTGGAAACTAGTTTGTGAAGGGAAAATAGCAGCAAAGGCTAAACTACAATGGTGAACGATTTGCTGATACAAGTATCTATAGATAAGGCTGAGAATAATCCTTGTTATTTCAGTCAAAACAGAAGACTTTTAGCAATGTCCTGGTGAAGAGTTGGTAAATACTAGTTTTCTTTCAGCTCTGATTGTTCTGATATCAGCAACTGTCTTCTAGGTACTACAGGTGAGATCGGGAAGCTCATTTGAATTAACGTGGGAGTAGGATTTGAACAAAGATACCAAATGATTTGTTCTATTTTCAGCTCTGTTCTAACACAGCAGGCAAGTGGTTATCTTTAAGCACTTATTGTAGGGTCAGTATGACTCTATGCCTTGCACTTAAATTTTTATATAAGGATAGCATGCTAGCAGCCGCTATTTCAGCTGCCTGGTTCTGGAGTTTTCCTAGAAACACATACCATTGTAACTGAGCCTTGGGGGACTACCAGAGGTTATTCAGTCTCACAGCTGCACTGTGGGTCCAGTTCACATCCTTTAATGTTATTTTAGTGGGTTTTGTCAGGAAAAAATTTATGACTGGGCAGACCATGCATCAGAAACTGTTTCTATGATTTCTGTGGAACTTTTAGGTAAACTTAGATTAGCTTCTCACACTTTGTGCTTTAATTGTTTGCTGAATTGGAGCCATAATCTGCACTTGGGTTAAGCCTCTTCTAATTTCTGTCTAATCACTTATGAAACTGCAGAGAAGGAAAGGTTGCATTGTGCATGTATGTTGTTAAGTCCTATGAGACACTGCAGTTTCATCAGCTCCATCACCCTTTTCTGGATAGAGGTATGCCTGCATTACAGACAAAATTCTAGAACCCTGAATATTGAATTATGAACTCATAACCTTAAAACATAGTTTTTATTTTAAAAAAAATTCAAAAACATTTTTATGAACATACTTCCGCTGTACATTAAGGTGTCTGCATATGTATAGATACAGAGATATGGACAAACATCTTGAAACCTTTCCAAGCTGTAACCTATTGTTTAAAAACCCATGGCTTCTGTTTCCAAAAGCTATTCTAGCCTGTATGTGGAGCTTATTATGACAGTAACCACACATAGTGCAATAAAGTGATAGACAACCTGTTTGTGTCTTACTGAAGACCATTTAAAATTTAAGTCAGTGACTGTATCAATGCATTAAAAAGAAAGAGACTGGATGTGCAGTATGTTTCATGTTGCTTATTAACAGAAAAAGTTAGTGAAGCAATCATGGTGAAATGGTATTCTTGTAATGCAGGCTGGTTTTGTTTTAATTCTTAGCATGTAAATAATTACTTCACTAGCTTAATGTTTTCCAGGCAAAAGTTTCAGAATTGGGTAGCCAAATCAGCAGACATCCCTCTTTGATCAAAAAGTACTGTGGAACAGTAGTCATGGCACAGAAAGTAGGTGTTTAAGTCATGGGAACTGGGGGTACTTTTGCCTGATGCTAGCACAGATGCTTCGCCCCAGCTGCAGTTTGAGAGATGTGGACATTCACCCACCTTTTTTAAGAAGGCTAAGAGACAAAGAAACATGACTAAATTAGCATTACTGTTGAAGCACCTATTTAAATATAATAGAACGTATCCAACACCTCAGAAATCTAACCAGGATTTACTTACTTGTTTCCTTGTAAACCCCTCCCAGGTCACTTTCATAGAGCTCAATATCCACTTTCAGAGAAATTAGCCCTTAAACAAGGAAAAGAGGGTAAAGACGCTGAGGGAAGGAAGTCTGTAAAATCCAGCCGAGTAGACCTTAGTTCTCTGCCCAGGACTCCACTGTGACACCACTGCCCTTGGATTCTGAGAGCAGCAAATTTACTTGGAATGGTGGAGCAGCACAGCTTTGTCTGTAAGTTGTATTCAGAGATGAAAAATCTGCTGTAGCCCTAGAAAAGTATAACTGAGCAAGGAAATGCAATGATTTCATATACGTACTAAGTCAATCCCTACTAACAACTGAGAAGTTCTGACCAATACTCAGAACTCTTGTGTATGAAACGCAGTATGCTTGCTTAGATACATTTAATGCTTCTAAAATGATTTTCTGAGAACTTCAGGTTGAAGAGTGCTGCTTGTGTTCTCTAGCTTTTATTCCTGACTCCTTAGGCAGTTGAGATATGAGTTAATGACAGGTCTTGAAGAGTGGAAATTTTTATAAGCAGTTTTAAATTGCTCACAAATGTCTCCTTTTCTTCCTACTTCTACATGAAATATGTGTTATCCTAAATAGGATAAAATTGGTTTACATGGTAACTGCAATGTACAATCTTTGAAAGTCGTCTAACAAGCAGCAACCTTTAACCCTTTAAGATCAATCAGTGTGTTTATGAACACTAGGTATTGTGATAATGTCAGGGGTTAGCTTGTTGTGAATGAGTGGGGACTTAGGCTTTATTGTTGGCAACCTAAGTGACGACTGTATAATGGTCATCCCTAATGGTTATCTCCCAAGTAAGGACGCATATTTACCCAGAGCGCTCATACAGTGCTCTGTCAATTTTGGCGCTTTAGTTTGGTGCATCAGAGGCGCTTCCCCGACGGCGTTCACACGGTAATTTGCAGCCTCCGGGCCCGGGTCGCTCTCAGCGCTGCCTCATCCCCGTTCCGGCCTTTCCGCAAGGGAGCGGCGGCCTCTGGGCGCTCGGGCAGCGCGGGTGCGGCCGCCCCTCCGCGGGCGCGGTGNNNTGTTGGCTGTTGCCATGGCTCCGGCAAGCCGGGGGAGCCCAATGAGCGCTCTGCGGCGGTGCCGAGGGGACCAGCCATTTTGCTTATGGAAAACAATGTGACATATTATGCTGTGCCGTACCGGGGAATAAACAAAAATCCCGTTGGGGGACGCAGAAGAAACGGGCATATTAGTAAGTAATTCCGGCGGCAGAGCGGGCTCGGGAGCTGCCATTTTGACAGGCTGGCGTCTGCCGCTCCCGCCGCTGCTCGGGGGAGATGGAATGCGGGGCGATAATGCTGCATATCTGCTGTCAGGCAGCGGAGCGGGCGTTTGTGCCGTGAAGGCAGGGTTCCTCCGCAGTGCTATCTCGGCAGCTCGCAAGCCGCCGCTCCGAGCGGGAGCCGGCGATCCAGGGGAAGGGAGTCGCCCCTGCCGCCGGCGCTGCCCAGGAGCAGGTGTGCGGCTCGGCCGGCGCCGCTGCGGCTACCGGGCTGCTCCCGGACGAGCGGCT
Source organism: Dasyornis broadbenti (assembly GCA_013397935.1). Taxonomy (NCBI): domain Eukaryota; kingdom Metazoa; phylum Chordata; class Aves; order Passeriformes; family Dasyornithidae; genus Dasyornis; species Dasyornis broadbenti. The sequence goes on along the minus strand of VZRN01002821.1, from coordinate 412,427 downwards.
GCCGCTGGACTCCGCCACAAAAGGGAGCTGCTGTGCGTCTCGGCTGCTGCGGGAGAGGTACCTGGGCAAGGGCTGTGACACAGCTGAGCACAACTTCGTGCAAGAAACAAGCTGCCCCAGGTATCCGTGCCTTGGAAGGTTGGCTTTGGTTGATGGCTGGTTTCGAGTGGTTGCTGAATTCATTGATCTGACTGCATTGTCCTTAAAGATTTCGGTGTGGTGTTCCATATGGTTGCTAATTCAGAAGGATGCTTCCAATAGATGATAATTTTTTTAGTAGAAAATTCTACTAAAAGGCAAGGATTATTTCTTTGTTTGTATTGTCACTGTGTTTTTTACTGTCAGGGTAGGGTGGGCGAAATAAAATATTATAGAACTTGTGAGCATGTTTGGAAAGCCTTACATCACTGAGTTCATCACTAGTGGATTCCATGCATTGTGTTCAGCCTCAGTGTTAGATTTAAATTGTCCAACTGCTGCTGTGCAGTATGTAGGTCATAATAAAAAGCAGCTTTTTCACCAGCCATCAATGGACTGCATGCCCCAGTGCTGTGGTTGATTAGTTTGTGGTACTTGTGCTGTTAAGAGTAGAGGTATTAAAGGCAGCTCACACCTCCTTTTTAAAGATATCGCACGTTCCGTGCTAGACAGCGCACAACACACCCATTGTGTCGCTCCGTTTGGCGTTCAATAAAAGGAAGGAAACGAGCACTCCACATGGAGCACCAGCACATTAATAGCACAAGACGGTTAAACTTTTATTGAACAATCCCAGTGATTCTGAGATAATCTACTGAGGGGAGAGACAATAAAAACACTTAAGCGTTTGCAAGGAGCTAGTTGGAATGGGAGAGGTCTTTTGATAGGGAGCGTGTGTTAATGCTGTAGATTTTCAGTGCAAAATTAGTTGTTCTAAATAGTTATTAATCACAACACATCTGCTGTAGTTAAACCTAGGTCAATAAAACCTCAATCCCTCGAAAGAGATAACATTTCTATTAAAAGTAGCGTTTTGCAAACTACCAACTGTATTCTTATGCATTAATACAATTTCTGAATTAGCTTATACTGAAATGCATTAATTATTGTGACAACTGAACCAAATATTGATTCACTTTGCATCTATAGAAAATGAGAGGATATTTTGGTCGTAAGTCCGCTTTAATAATTATGTGGATTTAAATCCCTCTGAGATGAGCCATTTGTTTGGGCAGTTGTGTGGGCATGAAATCAAGAATTTGAGGTCTGGTATCTTTATAGTTAAATTAGTAACCAGCACTCTGTAACTAGGAGCCAAATTCCAGTGTGTTGTTTCTGTATACATCCTGCAAAGGCATTTGAACAAGCATGTTCAGCAGCTATCCCCCAAGTGAGACATTGCATTTGGAAATAGCAGTATATAATTGAATTGCTACTATGTGTTCTCCCCATTAGAAAAGCTCCATCTTACTTGAACCATTTCAGAATTTTGTTTTTTGGTGAATGCACACGCTAGCTTCTTTCTCTGTACCTCTGTATAGCGGTCACACAGTAAGTGGTTTAGAGAACTGCCTTCATCTGTGTTCTAGAAAGTGGAATGAGCCTTTACAGTGTGGTACTGCATGAATATTTATGATTGAGCCTGTAATTATGAGGAAAATTATAAACGAGCAGAGCTAGTATTTCCTTTAAGATGTTGGTAAGCCTTTAACAAAGAGATAGGGAGCTTTTGGTACAACAATGAGAAACATGGATATAGCAGTGTACAAAAAGTGAAGAATCTTGCAGTTCAAGGTGAATTGATTCTCACTATGGATTCTTCTCACTATGAAGAATTTATGTTTGAGGAAAACAAGTGAAGGCTAAGAATGACTAAACACTACACAGTGTGCACCCACTAGATGCTGATAGATGCATCTTATTAGTCAGTATTGTTTAAACCAATAGTCTGTACTTTCTCCATTTTGCTTTTCTCCTTTTATTTTTCTCATATCAATTCCCAGCTTCCCTCTGCTTCCTTAGTGTCTCTTTGGCAACATCTGATCCCATCAGAGGTATTTGTAAATCAAATCGGTCACTGTCAGTAATGGTCATGGAGGTGCTGCAATAGAATCTGATGTGGAGGAAGAATTTAAATGAGTTAGAGGTAAGAAACAGCAACCAAGTCATGAGCGTATCCAGTGTGAACTAATTCCACATGATGTAAGTTTTAAAGGCCTAGAATTGGGTCACTGATGTAGAAATCGAATGGGTATGCATGTAGAGGGACATTTTTCATCTCATGATGAATTGAAGCGTACTTATGAACAAAAGGTTTACAAGAAGACCTTGACAATAATATGACATAGGACAAATTGGAAAGTTTTGTATTAGAAATGGTAGCATCGAGTTCTAGTTGAAGTCTAGAAGTTTTTCAGGTTTCAGTGGAGCCACGGTTTCTATCAAGCATGATTTGAAAGCCTCTAGGTTATCCAAAGTCAGGCTCTCTCTTGGTCAGTAGAGATGTAAATAACATCAGCTGTCATGCTTTAACATTACAGTTGCTTCAAACATTTTTCTAGGCAGATGACCATAGAAGGTGACTCTGGGTCCATGTGTAGCTCTTAAACAGAATACCAACAGAGCAAAAGCATGTAGATGAATCCTAAAATGCAATATCATAGTAGCAGGTGCAAATAGTAATAGAAATAAGAGACCAGAATGACCAAAGATGGTAAAATCAAGTAGTGTAACAGCTCATTTGGTATGCTGTTTGTTTAAAATAATCAGTTTAGAGCAAACAGTGATGAGCATCAACCAACCATGGGGTGTGTGGAGCACAGTAACCTTACAAGAGCTGGTGTGGAAATATGTTATCTACCCTAAGCCTATGGACTATTGTCAGTGTACTCACATATATGACCAACCTGTGTGCAACAGTACAGGTGGGATGTGCCCAGGAAAGACACTCAGGTATGGAGTTAAAGTACATTGTATGATGTGACACTGTGGAATGGCCGAATGTCACTTCTGTACCAGAAGGATCAGGTATTGAATATAATACATCAATTATGGTGTTTTGTCTGGAGTGTACAGCCTCCATCAGATGTGACCTTGGAACAGTATTTCCGCTCCAGTGAGGCTGTCTGCACAAAAATAGGAATAAAAATAGTCAATTTCTGCTGGTTTGTAAACTAGAATTGTACAAATGTATACTTTGTTATTGTGTTATATCCTATTGCTCTGATACCAGTCCTTTCTCATGTCCATTATTTCCTATGGATTAAGCATGTTACTGTTGCCAGCTTGAATTTCCTTTCTTTACTGTTGTATGCAGTGTGTAACTTCCTATCTGAGACTGTGCCACAGATGCTCTGTGTTCATTTTTATTCAAATAGTGTGGTGCCTTTCATGAAAGTGTTTTGGCGAAAGCTGACCTTTCTGAAATTATGAAGCTTCTTAACATTTTAGAGCTAAAACAAAAGCTAAAATTACTTTCAAAGGCACTGGTGTAATGGAAAACTTCCTGTATAGGAGGGAAAGGGGAAAGAAGTAAGTACGTAAAAAGGTAGCATGTATCTTTGAGTAATAGATACTCAAAGTAATAGATGTGGTCATGCAGGATGACCACATTTTAGGTCTACTCCTACTTTCAGTATTTTGAAGCATGTAATGTATTTTTCTGTTCAGAGGTAGTGTTCCATAAGAGTGATACATCATAGCTAATGCTACTGTAAAGTAGGAAATTCCAAAGGCGGACCCTTTTCTTCTGTTATTTCTAACTTCTTTCCCTAAATAGATTGATTTTTTTGGTCTTTCTGTACTGAATACAGATAGTGTTCTGACTCATCCACCCTTAAAAACCTCCCCAACCACCATCAAGGGATTGAATAGCACAGATGTGGTTCTGTGTTCTTAAGTAACCTGAGCAACATAGTGCACTTTTGAAGAGGTGATGCTGACTGATCCTGAGTCTCAAAGAATAGTGGGAAAAACACTAACAGGAAAAACAAACATTCTTCTTCTCAATCATTATTATGGTCAAGCTATTCACTAAACTTTTTCATTAGCCTTTTCAGAAAATAGCTGTTAAATAATGCTGAGAGATGGAATAATGAAATCTCTACTTCTTTTATGAGTACTTTTCTTGCATTTTATGTACAAGTATTAAAGCATTGTACAACTGAACTGTGTGATGGGTATCTAAAGCTATCCTTAGTTTATAGCAGCAGTGGCTGATCAACTAAATTCGATCACAAGCATAGTGGCGTTAATTTTTGCTTCTTTAGGACCCAAAAGAATATGCATGATGAAACCAAATGGAAATGGAATCAGTAGCTGCGATTCTCACTGCTGAAAATCAGAGTCAATGAAATTTATAAAAACAGTAAAACGCATTGATTTCTAAAGGTTGTGTTTGGTTGTAGGATCACCAGTTACGCTAATCAGAAATCAGCAGTTGTAACTGAAGGTCAAAATAGGTGGAAGGGTCTTTGTGTTTTTTCAAACAGTTTTTTGTGGGGGTTGTTTTGGCTTTTGGGGTTTTTTTGTTTTTTTTTTTTTGTTGTTGTTGTGTTGTTGTTGTTGTTGTTGCTGTTTTTCTGAACAGCACCAATAGGTGAGGTCCCAGTTCAACTGCAGCAAGGCTGAAAGGTGGCTGTAACCTTTCCTAAGAGGCTTAGGATTGGATGGTGCAGCCTGTGATTAGAAGGGGTTGGGACTATGTCAAGAGCAGGACAGCCATAGAGTGTTCATGTCAGCATGATGCCATGATGTCTGAGGACTCCTGAATAACTGTAGCCTGAATGTAAAGCTTCATCACCATAGTGCACCTTCAGTGCCATCATGTTTGAGAAAGTGGGATTAACTTGCTGAAAGCTAACACTTTGCCAAAGTTTAGTTTTAGCAAATGGTGGGGTGGCGGAGGCTGTGCATGATTCAGTCATCTGGATCAATTCTGATGTCTGAAAAATATATGAACTAGAAATTACATGTTACTACAGAGGGTCTCTGTGCATATGAACAGTATTTTCACTATTTGAAGTGACTACAACTGAAAAGTAGTGAGTCAGGTGATAGAACAAAGCATGGGCTAGATAGCTTAAATTCGATACTTTGACTGTTTTTCTTTTAATGTTAATTTTTTCTTAATAATAAAAAATTAGACACAATTATAACATAAAATGTCTTCATTTTAAAATGTAAATAAAGATGTATAAACACTTATGTAAACATAAATGTAATCTGAAATATTGTTGGCATCAAGCAGGTGCAAAATGACATTTGTAAGGTACTAAATGGCTGTTTCTCACTGAATTTCATGTTCATTTGAGAACTTCAGGTTCTCTATTCTGTTTATATGAGAGCTTTTCTAGTGGCTTGGACTATGATAAATAACGAAGAGTAAATAACTGGTGTGAGGCAATTATTGATTGGTGAGAATTAAAAAGAGTTGTATTTCAGGAAGTTTATTTAGTAAATCTCTAGCACAGTGTGTTTTGCTCTCTCCAATGAAGCAGCCAGCATAGACCTTCATAAGAAGTGAGTTAATGGATTAGATGGCCCAAGCTTGGCTTGGTATTTCAACTGCTGTTTGTAAACATCATGAAGCATCTCTGTGAGTTTTTCAAACAGACTGTTTCAGCTTTTGAGACAATTCTAAGTTGTAGCGATTGGTCTAGATGAAGTATACAATAAATTCTCTTTTGAACATAGAGGTCCCATCACTGACTTTTGTGTATTTTGTGCTTTGCACTTATTAAAATCTTAAGCGATTATTGTCTGATTTAGGCATTAACTTTGTATTTTCTTTCTTTCTACTAATAGTAAAGATTTTAGAGAAAAGCAAGCAGTAACAACCCAAAGGGGTGCCAGTGGAAAACACTGGTTGTGTTTAGTTTTATTCATATATTGATCATGTACATCACACTGCTCCTTCTAGCCAGTTATGCAGCTTACACATTTTAATAAGCAAATTCTGACAGAAGACAGCAGTTGCCAGCACAAATTTAATTTAATTTAGTTTCTAGTGAATTTCTAATGAACAGGGAACTCTAAGCAGTGACATTCTCCAGATAATCAAATTCATGGTAATTGCAGTTTTTCTTTTGGATAAATCTGTATTTGTTAGGATTCTGGAGGAAATAGTTATTTCAGTGTGACTGATGCAATCAAATGGTTTACTCTGAATAAGTAAAATACAAAAGAGGCTAATCAAATGAAGTGCTACTGTATGGGAGCAAAACGAAAGGCTGACGTTTGACAGTACAATAAAGACAAAACCAAAAGCTTTGTTTTGACATGCATGCAGATAATCAGGCAAATTCAAGTCTTTTAAGAGACCTCTTCTGTAAGGGTCACTTTACAGAGACAGATCATGTAATCGGAGCCTTGCAGATGGTCATTCTACTTTTAAACAAGTACAAGAGAGAGGTTTTTAATTCCTGATTTGCATAGCTGTAGGTTTACACATTCACATGCTTTTGCCATTGGCATTTGATTTGCAGATGACTGATTTATGGTCTGGAGCAAAGGCCAAATTCAGGACACACTTTAATTGTCAGGACTGCAAACTCTACAAAAATTGTTTGAAAACCAGCACCTGCTGTAATCAACGCATACTATAGCAAAGCAGTAGGAGGAGGCCTTCCAGCTTGAGGCAATACTCCTCTTATGAGCAAGGCAATAATAATTGCAGAGATGGTATGCTAAATTACTCTAGGTGTGAATGTTTTCTGCAATCCTTAGTGGTGTAATTATTTAAAAACATAATTCTCTAAGATCAGTCACTGCTTAGATAAAAAAACACAAATGAAAATAAACATGTCAGTATGACTAAAAGAACCACAGAAAGTACGGCAGGGTCGAGTTCCCTTTTGCAATAGGTGCTGAACATAAAAGATGGAACAGGCTTGATGCAAAGGTGAACTGAAAAGGTTTATTAACTGGTGGCTTTGACCACTGCTTGACTACAATACCAGTGGTTTCTTGATTTCTTGTAGCAGAAACAAAAATTTCAAAGGTGTCTGAGGAAGAAGCAAATAGTAGCTTTGTGGATGAGTTTGGGAAGTATTCTTATGATAAAAGATTACTGCTTCTTATGATTGCATGAAATGTATGTGGGAAAATTTGAGCAGATATTTTGAAGAGACTTTTGGGGGTTGCAAGAGGAGACAGGAAGAGAATTACAAAAATGCCTGAAAGGGAAAAGGAGAAAGATGTAATTGCTGCAGTGACAAGACAACGAGCCATCTATATGTACCCTCTATTCTGGGGCAGAGACAGGTACAGTGGCTTCAAAGAAAAAAAAATTAGACTGGTCTCATGGGATGTGTTTTGCATAGATCAGAATGTGTTACTTAAAACCGTGGGCTCAGATACTGTAGTTAAATTGTGTGTTGACAAGAGGCCTAAACAATAGCACTCCTGATGGGGGACCAAAAAAAATTAGAACTCAGACTTCAAAAGTGCTATGGAAAAATCAGTCCTCTCAGGAAAAGCTACAATACACACTTAGAGTGACGGGGAAACAGGTGTGAAGAAACATGAGCCAGCTTCTTGAGGAGTTCGCATACTTGAGTATTCAAGGTTTTTTGTGGGGTTTTTATTGAAAAAAAACAAACCAAAAAGTCACATTTTCATCCTAGTCAAATTTCTAATCTATACACAGTGTGCCAGGGCAAGCCACAGATTTAATTTTTTTTAATTGTTTTTTAGTCTTCATATGGACACATAGTAATTCCAATTGGAATTTTCAAATTTGAAAAAAAAAAAATTGATCTCCTTCTGTGGTATTATTCTTTATGTTGTATTTTATTCTTGGGAGACCCAAAAAGTTGACTCCTGTCTCTTCTTAAGCCCTTCAGGTGAAGCATTAGAAGCATTAGTTTTCAGTGTGACTACCTATTATGGAAATGGAATTCTCTCTAGTTGTCCTGAACCAGCAATGGAATAATGCAGTTCTGAGGATGGGGTCAGGTGGTAGGGAGCAGGGGGATAAGTGTAACAGTTCATTAAAAAAGAGACTGTAGTACTTAGTTTAGCTGGTCTAATATTATAAAAGGGGGAACTTGGTTGTCTGAATCTGAATCAGTACCCCAAACCATCTATGAAACTGGTATTTACGCTGAGCTATCTGCTCCTTCTTCTATGTCTCTGTTGACAATTCTCCTCTAGTTTCTGTCCCTTGGTTTTGTATCAAAATTGTTTTAACTGGGACAAATTCTGTTAAAATGTTAGTGTGCTATTTCATGTGTTTTGCTTTATATACCTGTATGTTAGGACTGCAAATTTCTTTATGGATAATGTCCATTTCTCTTTGTATTGCTTGGTTTTAAAATTATCAGCTGAACTGGAAGCTTGGAGGTGGCTTGAGTTCAAACATGGCTTGAATGAATAATTATATTGCAAGCTTTCTTGTCTTTAGTCCTGTCAAATCTATGCAATTCTACTGTCATCTTCATTATTGTATATATTATACTTAGACTTCAATGGACTTTATCTTCCAGTATATTTAGGAACAGCTTCTCTTTATACTCATTAAAAGTGTGTTTTTTTTCTGAATTAATTGCAGATAATGCTGTGAAAATTTCACATTCAATACCTAAAATTGTCAAAACAAGCTAATAATATATGTAATTTAAATCTTTGTAAAATAAACCACTTCTTTTGAATTCTGGACTTATTTTCTCTAGTGCTGATATGTGGGTAGTTTTTACTTAACTGTCTACTGTACACTGTCTTAAAGAGCTAAAAGGATTTTTAGCTTTGTTTTGCCCAAAAGCAGGCAATTTTTTTAATGACCTTTTATTAGGGATAGGTTTGGAACTAAGGTCTGAGGCCTCTACCCTTTTCATGGGTACAATTTACAGCTGTAGAACTTTTACCCTTACATTTGCAAAACTGTGAAATCTAATTTCTTATTTCTCATAATCCTAAACTAGTGCTGAAATGATGCTTCAAGTCTGGGCTTGTAAGAATCCAGTTTGAATAATATTTTTTAAAGCAAGGGCATGACTTCAAGGCAGTTGTTTGCCTGTGACTTATCTCAAACCTGGCTGTATTTAGTATTCTTTACAAAGGCACATCCTAAACAAGGAACTTAGAATTTATTTAAGTGTTTGCTTGAAGAGGGCAGAGAGAAGTTTAGCAAAATGAAGCTTACAAATGAAATTATTATAGACTTTAGTATTTTCAAAAGGTCTTATTAATATGTTCTCTCTTTGAATGCAATGGTAGGAATCCTCCTGAATTAATTAAAAGTAGTTACAGTAAATTTGTGTGCTTTTAAAATGCCAGTGGAAAGGCCTTAGCATCCAACGTTTTGGTCTTCTAGTTTTAGGTTCAGCCCACAGTGCCTGTAAATTTCTTTTGAAGAATACTGGAAGGATTTAGGTGCAAGATGAAAAAAGGTGTTGCACTTGTGTCTATTTGTGTCCCTTGATATAACAATTTTCTGGTTGTTATTACTTCCACAGGCATTTAAGTCTTACTGTCATTAGTAAGATCGGGGCTGAAAAGTTTGGCACCATCTTGAATGAAACTGCTAACCATATTTACGGTATATTTATCACTGGAAATGGCTTCACATGGCTATATAGGCAAATTTTATCATATTTTGGGGATGTTCAGTTGGGTAAATAGTCCTACCTCTTAAAACTTGATGAACATCAGAAATTATGTTCAAATTATGTTCAAATTATGCTGTGCATTTCAGCCTGTGATCCTGCTGATACTAACCAGATTTTCTAATTAAAGTCAGTGCAGTTTTTATGTTTTATCATCTTTAACTTTCTGTGCTGTCTGTATCAGACACACCTGTGAATTTGGAATGTCACCATCAAATCAGGGTAAGTGGTCACCTTAGCTTCATAAGAGGAGGAATGAGGAAATAGAGATGTCTTTGTGTTGTCGTTTCAAAGGCAGCAATTTTTCAATACTGCATCATAAAAAGATTCGATGTGTTGACTTCTTTAGGTGTGGATCACGTAAAAGTTAGTGTAGAAGTTTGGTTTTTTATATTTCAATGCTATTTCTCTTTTTAAAAGTACTATTAAAATAGTTTGAACTACTCAACTTACAGACAGTTTAGACTTTGATCTTAACGCACGTGTTTCTAGTTCATGCCACCTATCTATCGTAAGCTGATTTTGTTATAAATAACCAAAAGCTGTACAGATACTGCGTAAAACTATTAGTGATTTCCCCCCTCTTGTTGTACTCTGGTTTCAAACTCTAGTCTTCAGATAACTGTCAGTCATATTTAATTTCTTTTCACCTTGCTCATCAGAATGTAAAGGCTAAAAAGATAACATCAAATGCTTTTCTAATGTTCTCCTTATGAGCAATTTGTTTAATTGTCGTAAGAATCAAATGTACATGAGCTTAAATTTTAAGTTGATGGGTTCAAAGCAGAAGGCAGGGCAAACACAACACAACCAATTTCATGTGTTTTGGACATTAAATTTATAATAATTAAACTTCTACTAAGATATGTTTACTGTCTACTTTTGATGTCTTTGCGTACAAGGCCATCGTTTGACAACTTTATCTCTCCCTTCTCTTTTGGGAAGTAAGACAGAAAACTGTGGGATTAGCTGTTCTATATAAATTTTGTAGAGAAGATTTACCTTTCAACTTCTTATTTTGTTTTTTCACATATGTAAAGCTTTCAAGCCATTTTAGAAGCAGAGGATATCACAAGTCACTGACGTCATCTTTCAGGTTTTTTAGGTGCAAATGTTATTACTCTATTGTTGGTCATAGCGATTATTGTCTAAGGGTTAGAATTGTAAATTTCTGTTTTGAACAGTCATTTCATCAAGCTGACGAACAATAAACAGCCTTGAGGGGAAAGAAGGGTCTTTTGAGCTGTTATTATTAATAGGCGGATGAATTTGAAAAACAGAGGATGTTAAAGTTCTGAGGAAGTAAACAATTTCTAGGAAGGGAAATCCGCCTTTCCATGTATTTATTTTTCAAAGAGAGGAAACTACCTAATAAGTGTAAAACTTGGGATACAAAATAGGATATCTACTTCAGATTATATTACCTTTGACTTCCAGTTCTCACGTATCTTAAGAACTCTCCTTCAAGCCTTCTTTTGTGCAACTTCAAGTGCCATAGGTTTATGGTATGGTACAGGTGCTCCTTCCTCTACCCAATGTGCAAAATATGTGTAGTCATATTGTTCCAACTTTCAGCTTGTTGCTGTTTAAGAATATTTTTAAGGACTTTTACTCTCCACCTTTCTAGGGGGCACTGGCCTTTGTTGTGTGAATTGGTGTCTCTTTAACGGCCTAATTTTCCTAAGGAATATACGCTGCATCTCATAAAATGTAGTCACACTGGTTACGAAAAACAGAGATAGCAAAGAAGTCTTGTCTTAGAGTTGTGTCTGTAGACTGTCTTCCTTATGGAAGAATTTTTCCATTCAGGGAGAATGTTTGTGGTGGAAAACATGGCTGCAGTTTTGGATTTTTTATTACTGTTGTTCACTGGTCAGCAGTGAAAATATACTGATGGAGAAGAACTGGAAAATTTCTAAAAGTCTACTAAGTAATGTCACCTATGGGGACTTTGCTCTTCTTGTCTGTGTACTTGCCACTTAAATGAGGGCCAAGTTCTGTTAGCTGAAAAACTGGTTCTGGCCTACAGATAACACTGAGCAATTAACGGGCAACACAACTGTAACATCCTGTATTGCCTTAAATACAGCAAACATTAAATTGTCTTTCCTCAGCTAGGAAAAGCATTAATATAGCTCAAACAAGTGTTTCAAACTAATAGCCTGCTTTGCAATTAATGGTCATGTAAAGAACACAAACAGCAAACAAAAACTATGAAAGAGCTCTCATTTTCACTGAGGCTGAAGCAATACATGATAGATGAGTACATTATAATGTGCTTCTGTTAACAAGAAGACAAAACAAACACAAGCTCAGCACTGATTTCCTGAGCCATTTTCCTAGTGGGCTAGGACTAAGTGGGGTATAGAGTATCCACTGGGGGGTGTTGGTATCATGCTGTAACTTCATCTTTGGGAACTGAAGAACTTCCTAGAAACCAAGTCCTCCTTTCCCTCCAAACTACTAGTGTGAGGACTTGTCAAATCTTTGGAGAAATTATGATCTTTAGGAACAAAGAGATTTGAACAGGAAGGGATCAATTTTCTGCTTTAGCAACTTCCTGTTGAGCATGCTGCAGAAAGGAATTTTTTTGTAGGGAGCAGGAGCAGACTTAGTAGGTTCAGGCATTTTGGCAGCACCTTTTCTTGCTGATAAGCAACATGAAGGTGGACAAAGGTGAAGGTAGTGTAGCTACCTGCAAGTAAGTTGAGTCTGCTGGTGTCATGTCATGAGCTCTTGAAATAACTACCTTCTTTGCTGCCTGAAGGGCTGATAATTGTCACAATCATGTGAAACTGTGAGCAGCAAAGAAAGCAACTATATCTCCGTGAGTCTTGTCTGACTTCAGCTGTTTTTATTATGTCAATATACTATGTTGCCATCAGAGGCAGGAAACCCAAATACAAATGTTGGGTTGCTGAAAACCAGATATTGTCTTTGAAATCAGATTTGTGGGGAGAAAAAAGAAAGATATTAGAAAAATATTAGACTCTGGTGGTATTACCTTGTGTTCTAAAATACTGAGGAGTTTTCTTATGTCTTTAGGTTATGTTTTCAGTTGGTGGATCATAGCAGTAAAATGAATAAACTGACTGAAGGAACATTGATGGAAAGATGGTTCTCTATTTTGTTGTTTAACTTGTAATGAGAGGTTTTGTACTCATTTGAGATGACAAGTGTTCACTCTAGGGTTCGGCGTCTGAAAGCTTCCGTTGCAGTAACTCAGCAGTTTCCTACTTTCTGTGCTATGAGTAGCAGAAAACATTAGAATTACTTAATTGGTAGAGCTAAGAACTGTTTTTCATATAGGTCCCTTATTTTTTCATTACTAGGTTGGCGGCTTAGCACATTGGCAGAAAACCATTGTGTTAATTATTGAGAAGCCTAAATTCCTTTGTGGATTTAGTCATGGTAATTGGAATAGAAGCTCAATACAGAGTGCGGAGGTGTAAAGCTGGCCTGGCCATAATCTGGTGGTTTAAGAAAAAGCAGAATGGCATTAGGCCTTGTGTGCTCTGTAACATAAGTCTTTGTGAAGCGGAAGGAAGGATTTGGGACTTGTTACTTCTGTGGATTTCTTTTGCTTTACATGGACCAGCACCTTGAGAGTGGCAGCTGCACACAGGATCATGCATGGCCACAGAGCCTGGTGATGGCAATTCTCCCTTGAGAAGTGAGCACAGTTTTAACCATAAGTAACTCCGGAAAGGTGTTAATATTTCAGAGTAACTGAAGGCAATTGCTCAAACTTTCCTTTCTCATAGGTAAGTTTTTTCTTTCTTAAGTTAATGAGAGAGAGTCCAGTTCTTGCTCTGTGATTTACATGAAGTATGTGATTACTCTGTGAAAGAGTGCCAGTGTCCTCAAAAGACCAGACAATAGCATGACGCTTAATATCGTGTTACGGAAGTGGGAGATGTGACTGTAAATCCTTCTGGAAGTTTAATCCAGGTTTTCCATATCCGTGGCAGATGTTTTAACATCCATCAGTACAATGTTTTTAAAAATAACGTATGGTCGGGTAACATCATCTTCCGTGGTTTTGATAAAGAGTGAAAAAAACCTGAGAACGTTTTGGATATTTGTGCCTCAGGTTTAAGATTGATGAAACACAAGTTTATACAGGATACCTGTCACCAAAGGGGTTTCAGTAAGGCAAGGCATTGCCTACTTGGTTCAGGAGGAGAATTTAGATAACTGGGAATTCTACTGTTAAAAGACATGCAGATGTTTAGAAATTCGAGTATATATAAAATGGGTATTTTAAAAAACTATCACTTTGCATTTGGGCTCAAAATACCCTGTTACTTGCATTGATAAGTCACAGGTTAAGAGTCCTAGCGTGTTTACATTTCTGCGGTTTAGGCCTTTAGGAAAACCCCACTCCCTAATGCCCTCAGCACCCTCCCAAAAAGCAATCACAGTCTCACACAGTAGTTAAACACACTCAGCAGAAAACGGGCCTGAAGGACAAATAACTTTGTACCAAGTTCTTGAAACAATGGCCTAGCAATGTATATTAAGAGTGAGATTTACAATAAGCTTCTGTTTCCAATTTCCTGAAAAGGCTTTTTCATGTTTATTTCCCTGTTCATTTTTAGCTGTTTACTCTTGGAAGAGAGAAAGTTAGTTTTACTAGCAAAATAGGCAGGCATATTATCTTGTTGGTCCAGTTTCAGAGTGATAGCCGCAGTAACTATAGTAGTCACTTTTCACATCATTTTATGTTATATGGTTTGTGCCCAGTTATATGGAATTGGCTAAAATATTGGAATTGGTTCTAGCAGATGACTAAGAGGCTTGAAATATTTTGATAATATGCTTTAAGTAGTTGGAGGGGTTAAAATGCATGTGATTTCACTTCAAGGTTGAGAGTATCCTTACGTTTTAATGTAGTTATTTGGTGCTGATTTAAAGTTATAATAATTTTTACTGGGTTCTAGATGATATAATGGTGTTATTAATCATATTAAAAATTACAACAGCTGCTTATTATAACTGCAAAATGTTTCACAAAAAATGGCTAGGGATTTCAGTCTAACATAAATCTAAAGTCAAAAGTGAGAACTCAGTATAGCTAAAGACTGTTGGTGTCTTTTAAAGAGAATGCAGGTCTACTGTTCTGGAGTACAACAGCAGAGTTGACTCTTCATCAAACATATGCCATTTGCAGACCAGTTCATGTTAATAACGTGAGAGTGTGATTCTTTGTGCTTGCTGTTTTGATCTATGTCTTTCAAATGCATGAATTATCAGTAGAACACTTCTGTGACAAATTTAGAAGTCTGCTTCCATACTTTGTTTGAATATAGGCATCCCTGGCACCAAGATCAGTTAACACATGGGCCTGCATTTTTTACTTTTATTACATTATATATGATTATCCACAAGTAATCTATATTTGACCTATGTGTAGCAAGGTATTCCACATGTCCATTGTGGCCCCACTTCTTCATAGCTCCATTGCATTTCAACAGTGGAGGCTACTGAAAGCATATGTGACATTCAAAAAATGTCTTATTTGTAATATCCTTCAAGTTCATATATAGTCTAAAACATTTCTAATTTTTTAACACTTCTAAGACTAGCTGAAGTCCAGGATGAAGCACATGATCTGTAGCTTTCCTTCTGTATATTTTTTTTTTCCCCTGTAATCTGGGAAATACTAATTTTAGAGATTGAGATGATCACTTCCGTGAACGACCTCTCTCTTGGGAGACTTCTGAAAATGTGGAGTACGTGCATTTGCTTCCATTCTCTAATGTTAAATTCCATTTAATGTTATCTATCATAGTTCAGATGAAATACAAGAAATATGGTTATTTGGAAAAGAAAAAATTGAACAAATGAAAGAAAACATATCCATACTCCTTGTTTCTTCCTGAGACAGGTAACATGCAATTCATTTAGACATACTATCATACTACTAGAAGGTATTGCACTAATATTAAAATGTATGAATAGAATCATGTATCGTATAATACAAGGAAAAAGCAGTCATTACGCCTGGCTGTGCAGTGTTCATCTGCATATCTTGAAATGTACAGGGACATTTCTCAAGAGGTGGATTTTCTTCAGCCATTCCATGTGAAGCTTCAGTGACTCAACTGTGTTTGAAAGGTTAGACTTAGAAAAATCAGGATTTCTATGAATCTGTGCAGCGAAGCAGGTATGCAACTTTTGGGTCTCAGTATTTTGAACAACCTTCTGTATCTCTTACCTATCAAGTTTCTTTCTTCGGGTTTATAAAAATCTCTGTGCTGTACTGTCTGGTCATGGAGCACCTGGAGACTTACACCAAGTACCGACATTAGCACTGTGATAATTTTTCACTGACATGACTTCTTGGTCATGTTTGAATTCTTTAAGACTAGCAGTTGGTTAAATCCCACTGCAGTGCATCAGTAAAGAAATTATATTCTTGATTTTAGTATTGCTCATAGCCATACAATGAAAGAGATGCAATGAAAAGCATAAGGTGACAGTCTTGGTACTAGCATGTTTGTCTGTTTTACTAATAAACATACAGATAAATTTGAGACCTAGATGATATATGTGATATTTCTGACATCTCATGTTTCCTGTAGATAAAGATGATCTGATTTGTATCCAGTAGCTAAAACACCCCAGTATATACCGAAACAGTGCTTTTGGCATGTTTAGTAAATGCTGTAGATACTAATAAGTAAACTGTAATTTATTTACACAAATACAGTTGCAGAGAGTGTGCGAAGAAATAAGGTAGCAAAATGGGTTAAGTGGTGATGGTGACTCAGGTTATGGTAAATATGTCTTCTGAGAAAGTGCCTCTGCAAAGAAATGCTGAGGTGCAAAGCGTTGTGTATTATATTATGTGACTAGTAAATTGATAGTGCTAATAATGACCTTAACACATACGTCTAGTTTTGTATTTGTGTAGTATTAGTATTCAGCATGGGGATGTTTATTGATTTAGCCTGTAACCACCAGATGAAAGCATTATGGATGGCAAGGTAATGTAAAATCTGACACTAGTGGCCTGGTAGATACAGGTCTTATATTTATTTACAAACTATACTGCCTGTTCCACCTGAGCATTAAGTTCTCAAGCTGGCTATAACTCACACATTATCTGAAATTTAGACTGTTGGAGTCCTTTAATATCTTTGTTCGTGAATCTCAAATATAAACTGAGCTTTTTATCTTCACTAAACTAGTTTTGTGGTAAAATGGTGGTCTTAAAATAGACATCAGGAATGAAGTAGCAATAATTATTAATTTAACAGGTTGGTATTTAGAGTTTGTGGATTTTGTTATAGCTGCTTCATCACTGCAGTAACACTAAAAATAGCTGAGATCAAATGGAAGGGATGCTTTTGAACTAACACAGAATTTGTGCTATATTTTTACACTTACAAGCTTTTTCATTATTGTTATGTGTTCCATAGCTAATGATTTTTATACAAGTCTTCTGGAACAAATGTGCTTTTCACGTTTGTTTGTAACAATGAGCATTGCTTCACTCTGTTAGTAGCTGACTAAATACCTTGTGTCTGGCATCCTGTTTCATGTGTCAGTGTAACTTCCAAAAAGCTATTGTTCACAAATAAATTTAGGTGTCCCATGGCGCTCTAAAATGTTTTCAAGTGAGTGTGCTTAAGTAGTCGTGATTGGAAATTTAGCAGATATTGAAACATTTTGTAATCTTACCATACCAGCCTGTTTAGGTTTTCAGCTAAGAGTAATTTTAATTCTTATAACTTTTCCTTGAGCAAAACTGACAAAAATTTTCAGTGGCAGTGCCTAACAGTGTGATGATGTATGAGAAGTTTTTCTGAGGAAGCAAAACCATGAATTGTTGAGATATAGAGAGGGAAGTTATAGAGAGGGCTATGTTGGAAGCTTTCTTCTCTACCAGAAGAATCTGCAAACAATTAAATAACAGTGATTTTTCACTGACTCAGTTTGTCTGTGTTATCTTAAACTTCAAAGTAATTAGCTTTTATGTACCCATCAAGATGTTCAAGGTCGTTTCCTAGAGTCATTAATTTGTATTAATACTTTCTGTTTCCCAGTATTTTTACATTATGGGAGGGTAAGTTGGTTGGTTGGTGATGTGACACAGGAGGACAGGGAGATAGGTATCCTATCACTGAATGCCCTGGTAGAAAAAAATGGTGTGCCAGCAGCTTTAGGTCACCAGGCTTCCAAAACTGTACTATTGTTCAAACTGGAAACTTAAGATGCAAACTAGACACTAACTACTGGCTTCAGTCTTGTTATACTGATTTGTCCTGTCCTTGGATGTGTGTGCCAGTCAGATATGATGGATTTAAATGCAAATAGAATTACGTCCATCTCAGAGGAAACCTTATGCAGAGAAGGCAAAACATCTTCAGAGATAACCAAACTCAAGAGGTGTTTCCATTCCAAAAATATCCATGGTGATTCATTTTCTGAGCTAAAAGTTATAGTCTTCAATGTCCCTGTTTTCCTTTTAACAGTAGTTTGTTTTTTGGTTTTTTCATCAACAGTGGTTGTTCCCTGCTCCTTCTGTTTCTTTAAATAAAAATTTGGAAAATGAACCAAGTTTTTTTGCTATGGATTTGCTGATTTTTTTAGCTTGGGTTGGGAGTCTGCTTATTCTGTATTACATTTTCATTTCAATACTAGGCAAACCCGTTGCTGCTGAAAATAGCTCAAATGTTCTTAGGAAAAAAAACCTCAGTCAGCAGCTTAGACTTTCTCTTTTTCTTTTGCAGACTCTTGCATGTGAGTTAAATTAATTTCTTCAGAGAAACTTTCATAAAGGGCTAAACAAATAAGGTCTACATATACAGAAATTTCTTACTTCTGCTGCATTTGAGACACAGCTAAACTCATCTGTCTGGTAAGTCATACTTTTCTAAAGAATTTCTCTTTTTTCCTGCCCTTATGACTTGCATTCTTGAGTTTCTAATTAGAGTTCAGAGTAAATCAGCTTTGTCTTGATGGTAGTTATGGTACATTCTATATATGAAGTACAAAGAATAATCTCCAAAGGCGTTACTGTGCTGCTTTTACAAACTTCAAAATAGTATCTATGATTCTGTATGGTACTTTGGTATACATGGGATTTAATCATTTATCTAGTACTTTGTTCTCAGCTTGCTGTAATGAAGGCATTAAATGTTTTAAAGCAAAAGTGGTGATTGTTCTGTCTTGGATTTAAACGTTTGAATGTTCTGTATTTAATGAATTAACTTAAGAATGGCAAAGTATATTTGGTGTCAAGTTAGAGATTAAAAATAAACTTTCCCAACAATTCATTCATGTCTCATCGATTGTTGGTTTCACCTTGTGTAGATAAAATAAGTTGATGTTATTTAATACAGTGCTTTGTTTTTCTTGGTGATATGCCTCTTTCATAGAAGAGTAAGCATACTTTTTGATAGTCTTTACTTGATCCTATAATTCTGTAACAGTTCTATTAAAGATATTTATGGCTTACATTTTCTTTGGGTTTTGATTGTACAGCTTGATACAATCTTTTTTTCTTTTGATTATGAAGTATTAACTGAGTTTGACCCAAACAAAAGAAAGTTTGTCGTCTGCCTTCTATTTTTATTCTTTATTGCAATAAGATGAAGAAAATCTTGGAAGAACAAAAGGTTTTTTTGCTCCGTGCTGAGGTTTTTCTAAGCAGTTGGCTGGCATTAGATGGCACCCTATATATACCCAGTCCCTCTGATCACTTATGCTGCGATGCTTTGGCTTACCACAATTACTTACATACTGCATGCCCTAGTTCTTCACAGTTCATTTCACAGGCTTTGTTATAGCCCTAACATCAGTTTATTTAAAAAAATACATTGAAAACCCAATGTCATATTTAAAATAAGTGTTATATTTAATGTAAAGCAATAGTTATACGTTATATTTTCAGATAAAAAAACCCCACACAAAACAGAGCAGCACTCTTACATAAAAGCTGTTTGGAGGCTTTCCAATTCATTTAAGTTTTAGTAAGAAGCTTTACATCTTATTTTTGGATGAAAAGAGAAAAAGTGAAATGGATGTATAGATTTCATAAAGAATATCTTACTTGTCTTACATTGGTGGTTTTCCCTTAAAACAAGTTTGTCACCTGAGAATTACTTTTCAAAAAGCTGAAACTTCTGAAGGAGCTTAAGACACTTCATAGGTCATACTGCCTTTATTGTTTGAGCAATTTAGAAACATGTGATCTCTTAATATGTCCGAAAACATAGCTGGAGGAGAAATGACATATAAATAGGCTGCGTAATAGTCAAAAATATGTACCCATTATTTTCAATTAAAAACAGTGCGTGAACTGTTCAAAGTAAGGGCCAGTGATGGTCTATTAATGGTCATTTTTAAATTTATGTAAGTTTGAATTTTCTCTATATTGGCACTTAATTTTTGAGTAACAGAGCTGACATAGAATAACTTGCATCTGGCATGCTAACACAACCCAAACTTCAGCTGAGTGAACTTGGCACAAAATTCAACTTAAGAGGAAATCTCAGGAGAGCAGTGGAATTCCTTTCGCTGAATAAGTATACCTCAGTATTCATGGGGAACAAATGGTAAGATTTTGTACAAGTTTCTGGTTTTGACAGTGTGTCTTTGTTCACTTCCCAAAAGGGGTGTCAAATACATTGGGAAAAAAAATAAACTTTCTTATTTGAATTTTTTGTTTTACTTAATGATATGGTCCCAAGGAACCCATTAAATCTGGGATGGCCTAACACCGTTGTTTATAACTCTTTTTGTATGTAGATAAAAGGCTCAATTACAACAGCTTTGGTAACATAATTGTGTTCCCTCCTTACTGTCTCGGAGCTCAAATAAAGGGGTAGGAGGCAGGTAAATCTATAAGCATTTTATGATGGAATTATTTTATCAAAGTGTCTCAGAAAATGTTTTTTTTTGCCAATATGAGTGTTACCCAAACAATATATGATATTACTGAACTGTTACCGTGAGAAACAAAGGATCGTGATAACTTAGATTTCTTGTCCAAAATTTTGTGCTCAGAAACACCTTAACTTAATATGCTGTTTAGTGATGATGTTGCTTCCACAGTGTGGTCTTCAGTTCACTTACTGATGACAGTGGGGTTTTATGGGAACTGTTCTGTATGGGATTCTTATCTATGATCTAAGTGTATCAGTAGATCATGCTAATATGTTGAAACTGCATGGATTTAATATGTGACAGTGCTGGAGAAGAAAAAGATGTTTTGAAAACGGGAAAGCAAGACCTGGTGATAGAGGAAATTAATATGAGTAAAAGGCCAGCATGCAGTCATTGTTTCCTTTTAGTAACTGCAGACTGGGGATATACTGAAATGGAGATGATGAGAATGTATATTATTCATATGTGAGACCTATGAGTTGTGTCTGCACTGGACTACCTGGCCATGGGTTATTCTCAGATGGCAACACATAGCTCTGGAAAAAGTTTATGATGTGATTCTGTATGTAACCAGCTGCTTTAGAGGTTTGCAATTTTTGCGGCACCCTGGTTATCTCCTGTCTGCAGTACTGCAAAATTGCAATGCCTCTTTGTTGGCTTTGGAGCCTAGGCTGTGCTTAACCTTTTGTTTGATTCAAATGAAACAGGAAATGGCAGGATTTCCAGCTTCTCACAGTAGCCTCTACTCATGATCATTAATCTGTGGTTTGGGAGAAAAATTAATCCCTTTATTATTACTCAAGTACAGAAATGAGCATTTTTTGTTAGAATTAATAATTTTAACTATAATTTCCAAGTTGCTTAACTTTTCAGAAAAACCACCATCTTTTAGATAAACATTTTCTATATTCTGCAACTTCAAAAGTATTTCTTTTCCATCTGAAAAAAAAAAAAGTTGACAGTCAAAAGCAGGTACTTTTGCATATGAAATAATGAATAGTTCAATTTTCACTTCTGCCCCAAGCCTTGAGTTTCATTTGATTCTAACTTGTGTATAAGTTTGAAAAGTACTGATTTGGGAATAAAGTTGCATGGCAGAGAGTTTCCCTTTTTAGCCACAGAACCACAAAATGGGTAAGGTTGGAAGGAAGCACAGTGAGGTCATCTGGTCCAACCTCTCTGCATATGTGTGCTTGAACTTTAAAGAGAAAAGCATACTTTTAAGCACTTTCTCTTCCTAAGTATTCTGATAAATCTACTTTAATCTGTTCTCAGGGTAACTCGCGTAAGGCATTATCTGTTTATACTTGTGTGTAAGACCACATTTGTCTCCATAATATTAGTGTCTTAAGAATTGGTGTGTTTTCTTAGTGACTTATGTCCCTAAATGTTTAATGCTGGTAGTATTAATGCTGTTAGAATGTTTAATACTCTGTCATCTTTACTGTTGGACATAACTTGGGCACCTAGGCTGCTTCCACGTTTAAGACTGCTAATGACATATTTCTCAGAAAGGTTCCCTATAACGAAGTCATTTAGTACAAATGCATTTAGAAAGGAACTATCCTGGTGCAAAGGAGACTTTTAGCGTGTATCTCTTCCATAGTCTGTGCAAAACCAACAGGTGACAAATGTAGTAGCAGCTCCATCTTTTTGAAGCTGAAAGTCCGAGCACCAAGTCCTTTTGTGCACGTAGGCTCTCAGCTTTGAAAGTGCTCCTGGAGGCGCTCCGATAGGATTCACTTGTGTTATTTATCTTGATAGATCTAAGTCAGCTAAGACGTGAGGTGCAGCTGAACGCAGCAGAACTGTATGTCTGAACCTCTGACCTTGAATCTCTGAGGCCTCTGGACCTTCTGGAAAGCAATGGATTTCTTTTCCAGAGTCAAAGAAATTTGAAATTAGAACAGAGATAAATACTTTATTTATCTAATAATGTACTCTTGTCTTATTTAATTCCTGGGAGGGAAGGAAGTAGAGGAGGTGCAAATGGGAAGGTAAGTTATGTTGCTCATGTAAAGGGACAGTTGATTTGGAGGCTGAGTCCTCTCTCTTGGTAAGATTTAGTCTTTCAGAACAGTCAAGTTCTGACCAGCTGATGGAATTTTTCAAAAGTTTTCCTAGCCTTCAAAATACAGAATTAATTAGTTAATCTTTCCACAGTGATGGATAGTCAAATAAAGACACTTGGAAATTGTTGTCAGAGGTCTGTTGGACCAAATTTGGTCCGAATTTGTAAAATTACTTTTTGGTTCCTATTTCCCTTCTGGGTCCTGCACAGAGTTTCCAGTGTTGAAAAGGGAAGTTGTTGGCTGATTTTTGGAATGTTAACAGCTCAGGCTCAAAGTAATAGTTTAAAAGAGAGAATAAAACTCATGTAAGACTTGGTTATAAACAAGGATATGAAATGTGTGTGCATTAAACAAGAAATTCAGATGCTATGGCTTAAAGTCTGGGGACATTCTAATGTATTGAAAGATTCTGCTTTTTCCTGTGACAAAAACTGATTAAAAATGATATTAGGCTTCTGTAAGAAGAATTAAGGTAGTATTGAAAGTTTTTGAAAAATCTTCCTGAAGTGTGTCCCAGCTTTATCTGCAGGCAGGTTTCTAAAAGCCTACCTGTGATGCAAGGACTAAATGTTCAAAGCCATATCACCACTTCATAGTGATACCTCTTGGAGCAGCTCACAATAATATGTTCACACAAAACATTTTACAGTAATGGCTTTGCATTAAATGAAAGGTTCTTTATTAAAATTGAACAGATGCACAGTTTAATCTACTGTTTGAACTGGAATTCAATTTTGACTTCAGGGTGAAGCTTCTGAAAAGTGCCATTATCAAGTGCCCTTTCTCAAAAACAAAACCAAGACCAAACAAACAAACAAAACCCCAACAAAACCCCAAAACCTTGGAATTAAAAGGCTGAAAAATGTAACTAGGCAAACATCTGAATTCCTAAAAGGCATATAGATGTATTGCAAATGGGCTATCTGAATTACTTTGGACTTTAAGTCCTGTGTAGTTTGTATATGCTGGTGCAGAGGTTGCTAGGCACTGGCCTCTCCATCCCTACCTGGATTTCCCTCCTTTATGTAAATAGAATAAGCATAAATCCACCGACTTGGAAATAATTGTATGGTTTCTTGCTTTGTAGCAGCTGACTGCATGGTGGTTTTCTAGCAAAACACTTAAGTGACAGGCGGCAGGTCAGCATGGTGTTGATCTGTCTTCCTGGGATCTAGGAAGTCTGATCCAAATGACTTAGAATGCTTACATTTCTCTAATGAGATGTACTAAGTGTTTGGTTGTAAAACCAAATGATTGGTCAAGAAAATTTGCATTTTCCTAGGCAAATATTAAAATACATGTATTAATAATAAGGAGTGGGTAGAACAGCTGAAATCAACCGAGTGCTGACTTCTAATTGGAATTTGAACAAAACCATTCAATCTACTTCAGATTGAAAATAGCATTATGTGACACAGGTAAGGAGCATGCTTTTGTTAAATTTTCAGATCTTTGTATTCTTTGGGTCCACTTAGAATGATCAGCAGTAGTGTGACAGTACTGCTCTAATATTTGCAGTCTGTTCTACTCTTAGCAATAATATTTAAGTGCTTGACCAAAACACTTTGGTTATAGTTGCAGAGCTATGTCCAGTTGAAATCGGGGCTCCTTTGAGGAAGTCATTTACAGGCCAGCAAACACAAAAGAGCGAGTTTGAAAGACCTTTGAGTCATCTGATTGGACTACTTATTACAAAATGTTTTCTTATTGAGTTTACCAACTTGTCTGTCAATTATCTGACAAACCAGAGTGGCCTGGACAAAGGTTGTTCATATTCTTAAGGCTTTAAAAAATTTGTGTCTGTGTCTGAACCTGTTGAACTGTCGCAAACAGCTGCTACTCTGCACTTTCAGAATACTTGAGTATTCAGTGCTACAAGCTCTCTCTCCCTGTCTGTGCTAAAATTCCATACTGAGATTGCTAACATAATCATGCAAAGCACTGTCCTGCTGTGGGCAAGTGGAAATAAACAAAACAAGCTCGAAGTTCAGTATAAGACCATTAAGTTTAGACCATGGTATTTGGCTTGGCCCTTCAGATATAGCTGTGCTACTGACATGAGCTGTGACATGTCAAACCTTAGGCTTTCAGTCAGTTCTTTGGCAGCTACTTCATTTTATGCTGTTATTGGCAACATGTCATGGCCTTTCACATTGATATCAATAAAAGTCACTATGTGATTATTTTCTGTACACTGCTTGAATGTTGTATTCACCCATGGTTTGCAGTAACAGCGGTTTGGTCTATGTGAAGCCAGTTAAATGCTTTAGCCCATTTGACACAGGCAATTCTCTGCTGGCAAAGCACTATCTCCTGAGATGAGACCTCGAGTGTTCCAGTCTGGCCTGGTCTCTTCTGTGTTTGGAATGAGGAAGACATTTAAACTGCTCTATCTCTCTGTCACTACAGGCTCAGCCCAAGATATATTTATCAATTGACACTAGGATGGTTTTGGGTTTGCACTTCATTCCAAACATTTTTTGTGGAATAAATACTGATTGGGTTCTTTTTTTTTTTGCTAGGCAACATTAGAGGCATAATTACATTTCAAAATTCAAGTGCATATTTGCAAGAAATGTGTTTGACTAATTGTGACTAGGTAAAACTTCACACTAGATTAGCACTCAATTGGAAGATGTGCAGGTACAGTTAGAATATAAAGAATTAAGCTGATGTGTCATACCTCAAAATTTGCAGTATAGAAGACCTCCTTTTGAACCAGATGTCTGCAGGGTTTTGTAAATAGGCTTATTTCTGACCATAATGACCTGCATGAGAATTATCTGATCTCTGAATTGTATCGTAGATTTAGCTATGGATATGAATTTGTGGGAAGAGAAAAGAACAACACGCTATAAAAACAACAACAAAAATCCTGTTTCTCCATAAGAATGGACTTATCTTGACACTTAATTCAGGCTGTTCATCAAATTTAATTTTTTAGAATAATTTTGCCTTGATGGCTGTGATAGATATAAAACTGACAAATACTGGATTTTTTTGTTTTTCTTGCTTTCTAGTGGACTTCAGAACGTAATGACCTTTGCTGAAAATAACTTTACTAGCTGGAGCCATAACAAGACACAACTTTTTGAGTGTGTGTGATAAAGGCTCAGCTGTTTGGATAGTATTTATCATTCCACAGATAGGATAGCTAAAGAAATAGAGGAAATAGAAAATCAGTCATGAGGGTGAAATATCAAACTAAAAAACTTTCCTACATTATTTTTTCTAACTAAGGATGAATTTAAGGAATATTTTCACTATTAAAATACTGTTACTCAAATTCATGTTGTGTTGTCTCATCTATATTGGAGGTGCATATTGCAGCCTTTATACTTTGTCTGTGTTCATGCTGAGTGGCTGTGATAGGTCAAACTAGATCTCTACATTTTCCAGTCTAGAGGCCAATCAGAGTGCCCTGACTTTACTGCTGACTTCATCATATTCTCTCAGCATTATTGGTGAATGTTCAGTGACGGCTTCAGTCTTTGGTTTGCAAGTACATTGCTTTTTGCAATTCAGCTGCAAGTCAGGACATGGTTATTGTTCATTTGATCCTTTAGACCGTTTTTTTCACTTTCATATTTGCTATGCCTGCCTACTAAGATTCCAGTAAAAAAGTTCTTGTGGAACCAAGAAAAATATACTGCTGTAATGGAGAATTTTACCAGAAATGTTACTGCTAGCTTTTTAAAAAGCTGGTAGACCATTGTTATGGTACAGTCAAACATTGTGCTCATTAATTGCCAGGATGTGATTTCATTGCTTGAAAGGGTAGAGAACTTCATTAGGTTCATTAAGACCTTTGGTGCAGTCATCAGTTTTTCTCTGCTGATGTTTTCTACCTGTGAGCTTGAAAGCTTCAGAGTGGCCTTGCAGAGCTGTGTCTTGGAGGGCACTGGGATGCTACAAGCTGCTGTGCAGAGGTGAGGGAAAGGCAGCTCCCTCAGTGGCTGTGGTGTGGGCTGCTGCGGTACCTCAGGATACAGGTATATCCTCACATGTAACCTTGTAGCAATACCACTAGCAATTCCTGTAAATCCATCAGTAGGTGTAAAGGGTAACGTTTGTTATGTGTGAGGAAAGCCTAACTGAAGGAAAGGAAGGAAGCAGGAAGTTGTCTCAGTTTTTTTAATGGTGCAGATAGTTCAGTGATTGTCAAATGGACATTTAACTCTATGTGAACACAAGCCCTAAGCCGGTCTTGACTGCTGTCTTGACAGAATTTACTTTTCTGAAAGTAAGGGGGTTTCAGCCTCGTGGCTGAAGACACGATATCATCTGAAGGAATTTATAAGATGCTTCAGGGATGCTTGGGTGAATAGAGATGCTGTTGCAAAGTAGATTTTGTAAGTGTAAGCTTTCAATTGCTTGGCCCTTGCAGGTGCAGCATTCCCATTTTCTGCCTGGCCTTCTATTAGAAAGTTTTCCTTTTTTCAACAGTATTCCCTTTCACATTGACAGATGCTTAATATAGGGAATTAAAATCGTCCTTTTGAGGAATTTGTTCTGTTTAGACCAGGCAGTGTACTCAAACTCATTCTGTACTACTAACTCTGCAATTAAATTTCAAATTACCTTTTAAATTCGATCTTCCTTGGTAACTTACTACATTTCTTGTTACTGTATTTTAGTGATTCAGAGTAGCTTTAATGCAGCAATGGCATGTTTTAAGTCAATACTAATGGTGAAAAAGATTTTTAAAACTTACTACTCTTTTGGGCTTTATACGTTGCCATTTTGATACAAAGCATGGTGTTTGTAACAAATGGACAGACCATTCTTCTTTGGAAATGACGTGGATTTTTCTTCTGAGTATTACTGAGTAATGTATTTTGTCCCTATTTTTAATGTCGGAATTTAAGTACCTTCATTCACTTTTATGGCCATTTCTTAATCTCCTCCTTTTGCTGTTACATAGTAGTAAGAATATTATTGATGTCAGTATCTAGAGCAATGTAAAGGAAATAGAGCAAAGAGCAGAATCTTTCTTACTGTTTGTTTGAAGCTGCAAGTTGCAGAGCATTATATTGTTTTTAAAAATTAGAATATTTTGACAGGAGGTGGTATAAGTAGAAATCCTAAGGCAAACTGTCTTTCCAAATTATTCACTGCTAGATCACTGGGTAATGCAACTAATGTGGTTTATCAGTTGTCATTCCTTAGCTTCCATAGTGTGCTAACTCTTTGGAATGATGAAGTCTTTCTGGCCTAGTAAATAGGAGTTCCAAAGGAAGTTATTCAGCTTTAAGTAAATGCAGTGAATCTAGCCCTTTAGTCTCTCTTGCCATCTCTTCTCACTTTATGCACAAGTGTTTGTGTGTCATGAAGTCTCACTTTTGTATCTCCTGAAAATTTCAGCTTTGCTTAAATTTGAAATATCTGCCCAAAGCTTGAAAAGACATTCTAGTTGTCCCCAAGTCAGAAAGTAGGTTAGCTCCAGCTACAGAAAATACAGTATTTCATTTTAATTCCTTTTAAAATTTTTATTTTGAAGTTTTTAACTGCCTTGGCCTAAATAGCTGATACTGTCAATACTGCTGAAATGTAGTGTTTCTGCAACTGCTAAATTGCATGCATTAAAATAAATTAGGGTTCCTGCAGGTGTCTGATGAAACAATTTAAAATGTTTAAACTAAACTAGTTCTAAGCACCCACTCCTGCCAGTATTACTTCACATAAATGATTTAGATTCTAATTTTCATTTATGGGCTCAGCTTGAGGGAGGAATGTTTGCCTCTGCTATTCTTCCTTGCTTGGCTGGAGGAAAACCTGTGAAATACACCCTCTTGGAAGAGACTGAGTTCTCAAAAATAAAAGTTTTCTTGGGTAGCACCAGAGTTCACAGAAGTGTATGCTGCATTTCCCTCGGCATGACATAACTGCGGAGCATGTCTCAGGGGAAACTTTTTATCAAGGCAAGCATGCAAATCCCTTCTGTGCTGAGGACACCAATTAGCACCAAATAAAGTGGCAATTCTGTTTTTCCGGTAACTAGTAAATAATCTATGTACAGACAAATCCATTCCACACTTTGAAAAATTGTGAATACTTTTAAGTGAGGAAGGTATCAATAATTTTTCAAAATGAGAAATTCTGAACCCGAGTGTGAGGTGTGAAATAATAACAAAGGAATTACTGTGAAATTACCTTAATACATGACAGAATACTTTACTTGTTGGAATATATTTGACTTCAGGGTGCCAGAGCCATCTGTGGGAGATGCTCAAAACTGTCTTAAAATTTCTTTTGACAAAAGAAACAGCTGTAGGCCTTGGAATTTCCTTCCCCACTGCTATCTCCAACAAACAGTGGTGGCCACCCTAAGTCCTGTGTGCATGGCTTGGTTCAGTGAACTTTGTCTTCCTAATGGTAACCTTCTTACACCTAAGGGATAACAGGTAAATTTTGACAAAGCTGGATCAAAGATTTTAATTTAAAATAAACAAGCAAGCAAAAAAAAAGTTATGGAATGAACTGGTTTTAAAAAAATTTGAAAGATCATTTTTATGCTGTGGTAGAAGTCTTTTGAAAGAAAACCTCCCTAATATCTTGATAGAACAGAACACTGAAAATTGCAAGGGAACACAAAAATAAACATGCAAACTCCACCATTTCTTTCTTATTTAAAGAAAACAAACTGGCAAAACACCTTGAAATAACAAACTATCTCTTCGGTTGTAAATGTGTAATCAAGTGTAGAATATGTTGAGGATTTATTTTATGTATGAAAACTTAGATTTTCACTGGCTCTGGAGTGCTGCGTGGCTTTTGGTTATCAGTTACAGTTTTTTGGTGACAGGAATGTATCTAATTTAGTCATCTGGGAAGCAACACAGTTTGAATAACCAACTTCCCTTTTTTAGAATCTCTTTAAAAGAAAAGACTTTTTTTTTCCATGTTCAGTCATCTTTGAGCAGAATTCACACCAGGTTCTCAGAACTTTGCTTTTAAATCAAGTATTGTGCGGAAAAAAAAGTTGATCTGCAGCACCCTCTCAGAAGCAGAGAAAATCATTAGGTTTAATTAGGATCAAATATTTGTTAAGCAGTGGTAGATGAATTGAGTCTATTCAGTAATAGAGAAATTATTTGTGGGTAATTTGCTGTAGTAGTAACACATGAGGTATGCATGATTGAATAAATCTGCACAGAGATCTTTTTCCTTGTGGGTTGTTTTTCATTTTTAGCAGCAGTTTTATTTATGTAGTATTTGATCATTTTCAGATACCTGAATGAAAATTTTATTTTAAAGCCTCACTTACTAAATGATAGGTTAAGGTGCCTAAAGGTATTGTATCTCCTCATACATTCTGAAATACCATTTTTCACCTGTAGCAAATGCGAGCATGGGGAAATTGGTGAGATGATAAGAAACTCATGAAGTTTGTGCAATCCATTTTTAGTGTTTGAGTATACTATTCTGTGATAATACAACAAACAACAAGCATCTAAGAACCCAGGTAAGGAAACTAAATAAGAATTATAGCCTAGGCTTCTTGTATTACAACCTATTGGCTAATTTCTGGGCCTGTCAATGAGATATTTCTTGTTGATTTACTAGAAATCAGTTACTGTTGAGAATAAAATTTGGTTCTATAGCTTCAAGGTGCAACCTTGAATGTTTACAACAAACATTCTTACTAAGGGCCTTCTTATTGAGATCTACAAGTATGACTTGGGTTTGGAATTGTCTCGTTTTGAAGTTACAGTGCTTTATTGTGTCTTTCGTAGAGGCAAATATCTGGAATCAAGTGTAAGTGCACAAGATGCTATGGATAAGCTAGAACGGAGGAAATGATTCAGCCAGCAGTGGTTTGGACTTACTTATCGGCTATATGACCTTCTCTAGATGGATGCTGAAGCTTTACCTATGTTACAGGATTTCAGAAGGAAGAATTGCAATCAATTTGTTGTTGAGTTCTAATTCTAGAATAGTGTATCAAGATTTATAACTGTAAGCAGTGATCATAGGGCAATCTGACTACTTTTTTGAAAGAAATTTTAAAATTAGGACTGACTTTTTCCAAAAACCAAGAAGTTCTGCTCAAAGGGAGTTGATTCCTGTGCTTAGTCTCCAAACCCCAAAGAAATTAGCTTTGCAAACTAATGAAGATAAAATCAAGCATTGTAGCCTGTGGCACCTCCTTCAAAGCTTTAAATGTAAATGGAAAGGTTGGAATTAGGTCAGCCATTTTCTGTATATATTTTTCTAATAGAGCTTAGTATATTACAGAAACTATAGAAAGCACTAGTTTCTACCTCTGTAAAATTGTCAAGGAGCAGTGGAAGGAGAAGGTTGGTTGAGAGTGGCTTCATGGCTTTGAGTACAGCATGTTAATGGCATTTCAGTTGCAGTCCCTTAGCTGTCATTAAAAAAATCTGATGGAGTAGTTTTATCCCTGCTAATAAAGTGATGAGTTCACAAATGAGGGAATCCACATATGAAAGACACCAAAGTGTGGGCTAAGATCGCTGGGTAAGATCTTTGTTTGTCCACAGCCCATACTCATCAATGGTGGTCCCAGCATTAGCCAGCCCTGTTCAGCATTTAAGTAACAAGCGAGAAGAGACTGCAGTTTCTCAAGTTTAATAAAGGCACAGTAATGTAATTGCTGTCTTTGGAGGGACCAATTCACACAAACCCATAGATCATTCTGACTGGGTAAATGCTTTGTGCAGTTGGTGACAGCAGCCAAGCTCTTTGCACTCAAATCCCCCAAATGCGCGGGGTCTGGCAGCTGATTTAGCACAGGGACAGACATACTACTGGCTGAAGGTGATTGTAAACAAGCCACAGCAAAAGTGCTTGGCAGTGTTAAGCCACTGAGGATTCTTTCTTAATTGGGTGTTACCAAATGGTCAAGAAACCCCAAACCAAGTTTTTGCATAGTGCTTTTTGTCACGTTGTGTCCAATTCCTGAGTGCTTTCCAGTTAATTGTGTTAATTTTCTCCTACTGAGATGAGCTCAGTTGGCTAGAGAATGATGTTACCAGAAACACCACCAAGGTTGTGGGTTTGATGCCCATATGCTGATTCATTTAGGGGCTGGAGTCGATGATCCTTCTGGGTCTCTTCCAACTCAGAGTATTCTGTAAACTTCTGTTAGTGGCATGAAGCTGTCCTCAGAACTAAACCTGGTCAAATAAGGTACTTGCTAAAGAAAAAATGGATGTGGGGAATTTTTTTTGGTGGCTATTGAAGAGAAGGTGTTTCCAAAAAGTATTCTGTCACAGGATGGGAATGTTTTTATTAAGTTTTATGAAATTATTATTCTGCTTGGCAGACTCTACCTGAGCTAATAGCAGATGTATACTTTGTAACTTAGCAGTGATGCCAGTCAAAATAGGGTTTGTGAGTTTCTGCAGGAGACAAAATAAGAAAATGCAGAAGCTGCATGAGTTCTGGTAGTTAAGGAAGAGATTTGTGTTTGGGGATAGCATCTGGTTAATAAAAACCAGCAGTTACTTGAAGCTTGCCACCTCTTCCAAGCCTAGGCAGGTATTTCATGGTTCCTGGTGTCATACTCAGGATTTAGTTTTACAGCCAAAAGGCATATATGTGTACAGAAACAGGAATTTATTGTTAGTCTGTCAATGTTATAAGTTCGGTCAAAACAGGCCAGTATAAAGCCTGTTGCATTTTTTACTGGAAATTGCAAGGATTCCATTTACTGGGCTATTCTGGACCTGGCAAAGGAAGCATAGAAATTTGAAGTTTGCTGTGACCTATCTACCATCTTTGATTTTGGGATGAAGGTGATGCCTCAAATTTTAGAATTTCTTGTGTGCATCTGGAATCTCCTCCTATTGGAGGCTGCCCAGTGCTATCTATGACCAGGTTTACCTTCCATTTCTTGTTTACCAGACTGAGTCTGATAAGTTTTTCTGTGTCAATTATGTTGGTTACCAGTTTTCTAATTTCTTCAAGTGAACATTTGGTTATGAGGTCTCCAATTCTATCAATGGTTTTGGCAACAGTTTGTTTCTAATTAACCTTTCAATTGAAACTTACTCTCTTTATAGCAGAGTTGGAATTGCTGTGATCAGAGAGATGATCTCTGTTTAGGGCAGAAATTTAGAAGCAAGTTTAGTTACAGACTTATGCTCTTATTACATGGCATCCTTTAAGTAGCTTTAGTTGTATTGACCTTTAAAGAGAATGTGAGTAATGTGCAATTTTTATCAAGGAGAAAAAAAACACTAAATAGTGTCAGAAGAGTACTTTTAAGTAGAATTATATACAGGTAGATAACATTGAGACTGTTGTTATGGTGAAAGTGCCCTTTAGTAGATAGTAGTAATAAGTATTTGTTAACCATTAAAAGAATATAAATTACATACTGAAACTGGACAGTCTGTCAAGCAAATACGATATGCCTATTTAAAATTAAAAGGAAATAGTCTTTTCCATGTTTGTGAACATACTTTCCTGCCTTCTTTGTGGGAAGTGTATGCATTAAAGTTTCTGGCATTGCAGCTTTAGTACCATAAAAATGTGAGAACTAAGGCCTCTGTAAAACCAAAAGCAGATGTGTCAATTTTTTCTGTAAGAATGTCTTTTCCATTAGAAATATGGACTTAATATCATAACTGCCCAACAGCTGCTGTTTAAAATCTCCACTCTGAGAACAGCAGCTGAACCACTCATTTGTGTAGACTGGATTGGAATAAGCATGTCTGATGAGCATCTGAGAATGATAGCTGGAAGGCAAAACTCATGACAGCTGGACCAGTGAATATAGACACTGATGCTTAGTGCTGTGCAAAGACCAGCACTTGAGGTCCTGGTGAGTAGATAGGTAGCATGGAAGTATACAGCTGACATAGGATGCATTTTCAAACATGGTGTATAATTATATGCACCATTTCATGTATGTGACACTAATTACATTCATAATTTCTGGCATGCTGGTCCTCATATTTATCCAACGATGGAATTTACATGTGACTTTTCTTTGTGTATATGCAAATTTTGTCACTTATTTTCCCATGCAATCTTATGAAAAACAGTGAGGACACACTGCTGTGTGCCAGCATAGTGTACTCATCTGTGGGCTGAGTCAAGGCTGTCGCAAAATCATAGCCAACCCTTCCAGGTTATGTGCTTTGGTTATGAAATAAATTATTATGCAAAATATTTAGTGCAATCAAATCACAATTTTTTTAGTCACTGTTTTTTCTCAGTTCTTTTGTATTCCAGAATGAGTATGTCAGATGCTGCATTGATTTAAAGCAGATTGTTCATCTAGGTATCGGTAATGTTCTGTACAATTCAATGTGGCTAATGAAGCACTGCATGCTACCTTCGGGGCTATAACTATGGCTTGGCATAAAAATACGACCTTGACATTCTTTGAGCTGCACAATGAACTGGTCGATAGGAAATGACTTCAGTTTGTAATCCTGTGTAGTCCCAGGGTGAACACACATTATGTTCCCAAACACAAAGAGAAGTAAAAGCTGAAGAGCAAAGTGACTTACCACTCTTAAAACATCCAAGTAAACTGTACATTTCCATTTCCTGTTGTACAAAATACCGTTTGTTGACAATCTGGGTTTACATTGAGGTGATTGGACACTCTTTTCAAGTGATTAATGGAACAGATGCAATGATATGCTAAGTATTCTAATAAGACATGATTCTGGCAAGATGCAGTTCATTGAAAGGCCTCTTATCTTTGTGGGATAACTTCCTGGTTATCTCAAAGGAGGTTGCTTCAAATTTGCGGGAAAAAAAGCAACTTTGATGTTAAATATTGAGGCCTGTATCTGTCGTGCTTATGTTTATAACTACAGTACACAATGGGAGCAGTTCTGGAGTAGCGCATTAATTTTTCATTTCCATATTTCATGAGAAATTGCTCACTTACTGTAAAACTTTAAATCTGAAACAATCTTTTATCAAGTTCAGTTCCAAGATAGTCATGCAAATTATATGGGTAGTTTTAAAATAAAATGTATTGAACTTCTTAAGTATGCCTCTGTTCCTGGAATGACAGGGATTTAATAAATTAATTGTGATGGAGATATGTAATTTTAAATAAAATTCTTGATAACCACACTGCAGTTTATAGCTGAATTAATGTTAAATTCTTAGCAGTCAAAAATTACATAGTTCAAGAAGTTACAAATAACAGAATTTTTTTTAAAAACTTGTCTCCATTTATATGCCTCCCTTCAGTTTGTGTCAATGATTTTGATTCTTATCTCCTTTTCAAACTAGTAGATCAGTCAAAAAAAAAAAATTCCAGCCATTAGCTTTCTCTATGTGTTTCTTGTCCCCATTTTCAGAACTGGATGTGTACATTGACCTTAGCTGTGCTGTTGATATCATGGAGCTTCTTACAGTAATAGGTAATATCTGTTGGGTTTATTGCTGTATTTTTAAAAATTACTATTATTTTATTTATTTTTTATTTCTCACTGCCTTCTGGGTATAAGCCTTAAGTCTGTACTTCTTCTTGGCAGATCTTGGCTTTAACTCTTCTGCCCAGCTGCATATACTTGAGGAGTGCTCAGGGATGACTGTTGAATATGTTTAGACTTCTGTCATTTTCCCAGAGAGCGCTACTGCAGCAGAGCTCTACCAAGTCTCTTATACTACACTTTTTACATCCTGTTCTGTGCAGTGAAGCTCTTAAATGTTTCCTGATCTCAGGAGGATGCAGAGGTAGCCCAAGAATATACCTATCAGGCCAAAACGTCTGCAGGCCTGGCCTCTTCATCAGCTCTTTCCCCAGTCATCTTTTTGTCTTAGGGCTTCATGTCTAGCATTGCCCTTTTCTAATTATCTGTCTTTTCCAATTGATAATTTCTTTTATTCTTTAACAAACTTTTTACTCCTATTGCTCTTTCTGAAAAAAAGCAATGGAAAGGGAGTCTTACTCTTTTCATTCTTTTCAGTTCATTAGGTGTTTTATTACTTTGACATTATTCACCACATTATTCATCACTTTTATCTCTCAGCATTTTAGAGGCAAGGAGAGTTTAATCCTGGGGTTAACCATATCAGGAGATTTGAATGCTGTCACATAAGTGGAAGCCATCAGGTGCTAGTGATTGTGTGTTGTTTCTGTTCTGGAAGATACGAAACATGTTAATTCATTCTGTACTGTAGAAGTGTTAAAAGCTCAATTAGAGTTCACAATTGTATCCAGAGATTTCCTGAAGGCAACTGGAGAGTTTAGTTTCTTTGCTCCAATACTGTGGTACATGTGGCTTCTTTGTCTTCTGAACACCACATACATTGCAGTAGGTAAATCGTGACCTTGGTCCTGATCTTTCAGGCAAGTCTGATGTTGGTATGCTGTGTGTAGGTTCATTATACTGTTTATGTGCACATTTCTTTTGTAAAATGTTTATACATGTTTTATATACTTGTAGTTGCAGGGTTCATGTGGAGGCAGTAGTCATATAGTTTACAGTGAATATTGCGTATCGTTAAACTGGTTTCATCTATATTTTTTAAAGGAGTCCAAATTAAAAACTCTAAGATGAGATCTTGCTGTTATGAGTCCGTGGAATTATCAAATAGAGTTCGTTTACATTCCCACACATTTTGGTGTTTCTACTTTATGTGGGGAGGTGCATAATTTTTGCTTGCTTCAAGAAGTCATGCAGTGTGAGAAGATGAATGAGCTGCGGATTTTGATTGTTTTAGAAACACTTGTCTAAGGTCATGGCTTTGCCTTTGATGCTACAAGCTTAGTAGAGAATTTGGCTGGATGTTGAACATCTGCAGCATTAGTCTTAACAAAATATGTAAATTAAGAGAAAAAGGAGCTCTACAGTTTAGCTGTGACGCATTTGCATGCTTTCTCCTCTTAGGTTGCTCTGACTGTTTTGGGTACAGAGACACTCTTCCCTGAATGACAGAGGACAAACTGCTTCCAAAATATCATATGGCCAGGTTCCAAGTTAGAATTTACTTCAGTTTAGGAATTCAGACTCTTCTGTATTCTATAGGGAACCTAGATGGGACAGTGAGCTTGAAATTCCTTAAGGCCCTGTGCAAGAAAAATATATGTGCAATGAGGATTCAGATAACCCAAACAAGCGGTGCAGAACTGTGTTAGTTCTAGAACAGACAACATGTGAAGGTGGCACCATACCTGAGCTAGTGAGATGTGTGTGGGAAAATGTCGGACCCTTACTACTCTTAGGATTAAATTATTTTTTGTGCTATACTATGCTTTAGAAACCTGGGAGTTTGGAGTGATGCCAGCTTGGGATCTTGAAGCAATGGCAATTGAATGTTACACACTTAGCTGGATATGCTAAACTCAGCAGTATGATTACTATATGTCTGATTTCTTCAGGTGGTTTGGTATCCCAGTCTAAAGGTTGTATCCTAATTCTGTGTTTCTGCATTTATATGCATGGCCTCCCTGGGATTTCTGCAAGAAATTGGATAGCAGGTGTTGGCACTCACGCATACATCTCTTGTTAGTGAGAATTTACTTCTGCATGCTCTGTCTCATTAACAGATAACACTGTACCTCTGTTACCATTAGTAAAAGTTTACTGCAATATCTGTCTGTTTAGTCTTGTTGAGAATTGTGTTCTGACTTTGATTTTATTCAGCAAAATAGGTCAAGTCTATGTATTTGTTCCCCTTGGTTTCCCTCTCAAGCACATCTGCTATTCATGACATTAATCAGTTACAGAAAGCAGCACCAAAAGAAGATATATAAAAGCTCAAGTCACCCCACCGCCATTGTTTTAAAAGCTGACACTCAAGAAAATGTTCAATTCTTGATTTTATAGATATTTGTTCTTTTTTTAATATTAATAATCCTTTTTGGTTTCGTTTTTCTTCTTTGAGCAGCTAGTGAAATACTTGTATGCAATACAAAAATACTAAATATGTAGAATGAGCTTTGTTTATGTGCATTGTTCCCACAAATATATGATGCCTTCATCTTGTTCTCTCAAGGGTTGAGTTTTCCATCATCTATATTTTATTAGTGTTGTTACTTAACCCATGGCAGAGGGAAAAGGGGGGGGATGGGAATATGTCTGTTCCTGTAGCCATCAAGATGCTTTCTCCTCTTGTGAAATGTTTACTGCTAACATTTTGTAATTTGAAATAGCAGTCTACATACAGTTAATGGTGTTGAAATATATAATGAGCAATTCCTATATGTAAGAGAGGAAAGATAAATTAAGAGGCTGGATTAAAGTGAATGTATCAACAAAATCTGGCATTTGGAATTTATCAAAGGCAGAGAATATTAAACCTTAGCAAGCCATGCCTGTTCACCCCTAGGGTTTTGTCACCTTGTCACTGATTATGTGAGTTTCTTGGTATTGCAGATACTTTGTGGTGAAATAAGATGGGGGGAGGTTCTGAAGGAACTGATTTTTTTTTTTTTTATCAGCTCTTCAAGTGAGCCAGTCACCCTTATCTAGACCTGCTCTCTTCCTATTACCATAAATACAACCTTTCATATACTTTATAAAGCAGAAGTGAGGCAAAACCATGCAAACCAGTAACAAAGGGCTTTGTGTTTGAGAGGCACTGGGAAAAATATACTAATAAAAGAGTCTACACAACACTTGGTATAGTTTTCCTTTATTTGCTTATGTATGTTAAATAATTCATTTCTAAAAGTACTGCTAGTAGTTTGTTTGTCAGTGGAGAATAGCTATAAGCACATAAATAATCTGGCTTTAAAAACAATTTATTAGGCTGTGTCTTGTATCAAGTGTTTAATAGCATTAAAATAAATCACTAATTTTTTAATGCGTAACATTTTTATTATTCTGAAAGACTGCCATACACTTCTGAATTCAGAGGCAAATAGACTTGGTTTAGGATTTTTAGTTGCTCAGTTTTGCATTAGCTGCAGTTTTTTTCAATATTAACATAATTTAATCTTTACCGTAAGGCATGATCAGTAATGCAATATGAAATGATAGCTGTCAGCTTCTTAAATTCTTCATATTAGTATTCAACTTGACACCTAATTTGCAAGCTCCCTACCCCCATCACATGTGATGCCACAATTTTTAGTATGGATGAATCCTCTGACTCCAGCTGGAAATGCAAATGTAATGTGGTATGATCAGGATTCTCTTACATGAGTATATTAGGGGCCAAAGATATACATGACTTCTCCTTTAATGCAAACAGGAAAAATAGAGAAAAGAAGCAAAAGACAAATAGTCTCATGGTTTCCACTGGAAATTTCTGTCAGTATCACCTATCAGGTAGGTAGAGAAATCTGACTTTATAGGTTCCCACCTAATAGGGCTGACCCTTTGTAACCACATACCAGGCAAGAAGGCTTTGGATGCTTTTACTATATAAAGATATGTTCATGTCAGGGAGTTTGACTGACAGTTTTGTAAACTGAAGTATTGTTTATTCTTAGAAAAGAAACATCTTGTGTCTAGATATGGAAAAAATATTTGGAGTGGACATTTTTGGAATGAATTAATGAAAAGGAATAGTCTATAAAAAGTTTGACAAAGCAGAAAATATAAAAATATCCCTGAACTTGCTGCATTGCAAAACTCAGAGTTAAAGCTGCTTTTCCAGTTCCTACAGTAGTGAAAAAATTGTTTAGTCTGCTTTTCATATCAGCTAACTGAGCTCAGTCAACTGCAGGCAGTAAATGTATGCTTTCTAATATGCAAAATCAGTGCTAAAAATGTGTTTCATGGGAGGGTTGTTTGTTTTATTTCTGAGGCCTAAATCTAGCAGATTTCTACAGTGCATGGTTAGTTGTAGCTTGGGAATAATCCCATCCTTACACAGAAAAGCCTGGTTTTATATCTCAAAGACTGTGGATTCTATGAGCATATATTAAGGACTTCGTATCAGAGTCCTAATATTTTTTAAATGAGAAAGCTAAGAGTGGAAACCTGCTACAGGCCTGGTATTAGCCATAATTACATCTTCAGATATTCGAATTGGAAAGCTTAATTTCTCCACAGTGTGCACAGATCTGTCTGCTAAATATACCATAGTAATGTCTGTAAGAGGGAATACATCAACACTGTTGTCATTAGGAAAAAAAAAAAATTATCTGATGGCAGAAGTTTTCCCTTGCCTTGATTTTCTTCATTTCTCAACTTCTTGCAGATTGTCTCATGTCAGAAAACTCTTGAACTGTATAGAATAATGTTATCATTCAAGGCTAAATTGATAAGAAGGCATTTCTTGGGCTGCTGATTCTATTTAACATGCTGGGAGCAGAGCTCACCCTTGGCCTTCCTTTTCTGTGTGCAAATTCCACATATTGTGCCTGAACAATTGGCAGCTGCAGTGAAACCACAAAATGCCAAACAGAAGGTGTGCAAAGCCCAAGACAATCCTGTGTTGCTCTTGCTTCCCAGCTGATGCATCCTCAGTGCTGTAATGATACTGGAATGTTTGGCATAATGTATCATAGCAGCATGACACAGTATTAGTACAAAGCCTTGAAGCTAGTGTCCTCATTTGAGAACCTGTGAAAATCTAAGGTTATTTTTGCACCTTTGCATCCTTCCGATACGGTTTATGAGAAGCGTAACAGCCTCATCTATCTTAAGACAGCAGCATCTATCTTAAGCAGCGGAAAGTTGCTTCAGGCTTTCCTATCATCCAGCTCTCAAAGTACCCTCTTTGGGTACCTATCCTATTAAGGAAAGTTGGATTTTCAGCAAAGATGACTGTAGACAGAGCACTAAGATCAGCTGAGACTTCCATACCTTTGAGAGCAGATAAGCTGCCTGAGCCATGCAGGCTGTAGGCAAGGCAGGAGCAGTGTGTTGCTGCCTTTCCCTTCAGCTCACCTCTCTTTGGCCAGCGTGTCAGAAAGCATTGCACTCTTTGGTCAGTACTTGCATGTGGAAAGTGTCTGATGAAGCCCTTGTATGCCACGAAACAAATAGGTCTGGAAATTGCTACAATAGTTGTAAATTATTACATTATTTGAGGCAAGGTTAGCTGTCACTGCATAGCTTCTATAGTACTTGGATTTTAATACATTTTCTGTAATTCAGTATTTATTCTGGGAAGAAAAGCAAATTATAAAATAAACATACATATCTTATCATGGCTGCTAATCTTGCTTCTGGTGCCTTGTGGCCTTCCCCAATATTGATTTCATTTCTTCTTTCACGAGAAAGTAAAAATTTAAAACATGCTTCCCTGCTTTTTATTTTAAATGAACTTTAATATTGTGTGGGACTCATAGTTTCTAATACACTTTTCTCGAGTATGATCTGAACATTTCCTCTTAATGCAAGCAGGATGGAAAGATTTTGGTGAATGGGCTTAATGAATCTCATGAAACAATTGTTTACATACAAAAAGCTGTTTTCA
Organism: Dasyornis broadbenti; assembly: GCA_013397935.1. NCBI lineage: Eukaryota > Metazoa > Chordata > Aves > Passeriformes > Dasyornithidae > Dasyornis > Dasyornis broadbenti. The sequence continues at coordinate 371,554 of VZRN01002821.1, read as the reverse complement.
CATATGTGGGCTGGGGATGTTTCTAAATAGGACCCACAGTCATCTAATTAGACACGCATGGTATTAGTAGGCATTTGTAGTACTCACAGGACTAGTCCAAGGACAAGGGATCCCTGCTGAAAATTTTCCATTAAAAAGATAATTGGGTAGCACAAGATCTTTCAAAAAAACCTGCTTAAATTTTCTCTTGTTTTTAATTAGGTGCTGAGATCTAGATCTAAATAGACTGAAAATAGAGAAAGGATTTACTTTTGTGGGTAGTAGAACTGATCATGCCAGCAGTGACTATGGAATTGTGAATGATTCAAAACAGAGTGTTTTGCTTATAGTTTTATGATCTGATGATACTAGTAAAATTGAATGTTTAGTGTATACACCGATGAATTATTTCGTATTTTGCATTCAATATGACAGACTACATCTGGTTAGCTAATAACTACAGTACCTAGGTCTGTGCTACCAGTACCAGGAGGGTCCAAATGCTATTTTTTCTCACGATGAAATTTCTAGGAATTTTTATTCTCCACCATCAACCTATTGGGTTCAGCTGTGTGAAAAGTTGATGAAAGGAGAGAACACTGTCCACTCTGGTATGCCCCTTAACAGGAAATGATCCAAAAGAAATGCCTGTTTGTGCATTAGATGGGAGTAATGTGCTGTCTTTAAAAATAAAAATAAGAAACATGTAAAAAAACCAGCACAGACTAACTATCAGTTACTGTGAAAAATGCTGTTAAATTAAAAAGTTGTTTTCACTGGTAACATCAGTGGGAGTTACTGAAACTGGGTAAATGTTTGCACATTTTCAGTCAGAATTGGAGAGCAACCAGCAGAGTGATTACTGGGGTACTTTTACCATGAAATTTAGGTGGAACCTCAAAGAAGTATGATGAATTTCAGCTAAATCAGGGGCCTCAGTGTAGGGGCTATAGGCTACATTGAAATAATCTCTTATTCTTAGCATGAAGAAGGAAGAGATGTAAGGTAGCCTAGTTATGAAGGGAATGAGAGAAAGATAATGTGCACAACTGAAAGTTTTCTGTTACAAACCTTACATGTTGTGAGATGATAATGGCAACACGTAATAAATAATACCATGAAGAAGAAAAAAGTTTTAAAGAATGGCGTGAAATGTTTGGCCTCTTTACATTGTCTTTCTGCTCAATATGTAGCATGCTTACTGAAGTAATTTTTGTCTTTTAATGGGTGCCTTCAGACTGAGGAATGACAATGGATATCAGAGGATGTTCAGCAGAATTGCAAGATGGAAACTAAATCTGCTTCTCAAGGCCTTAGCAAGGACTGGAAGAGAAAAACAAAATACATGTCTTGTGGTATATTGTACAGGTTCTCAGTCAAATGGTTATTGCGGGTTGGACCTAGCAAAGATACATGATTCTTCCATCTCTGGCCAGTACAAGAATGGTGAGTTATAGACACAGTACAGTTCCCCTTGGACTGGATTTGGGCAATTGCAAGGAAAGTGCCTGGACCTGAGAAGTCCTGGTCCTTTCACAGAGATCTACTGACAGCTGATGATTCCTGCCACATGCACAGTCTTCACATAGGTCAGTGCACTTGTGTCAAGTATGAGATTGTACTTGTTAGGGAGACCAATTCAGAAGACAGTGCAATAATAGAACAAAACTTCTGAGCATTACTGATACTCTTCTGTGCTATGTTTGCAGTTTCACAAAGGTTTGTTCTGAAATGTTATAAAGCACAGGGACTACTATTTCAAGATCTGTAATTAGCTAAACATGCAGATAGCCACACAGTGGGATATTCTAAAGATGCCTGTCCTTCTAGCTGCCATTCATGTCAATTTTCATGAGCTTCAGAAAATCCTAGGGGAGGGTATTTGTGTAGCCCTTACGCTACAAGAAGCAAATTAATATACATATGTATAGTATAGTTTTTACTTTTTGGAATGCAGGTCCGTGCAATGATTGGGTCTTCCACCAATTTTTAGATAGCAAAGTATAGGTGTAAAATTAAAGATGTCAGGAAGTTTTGCGATGGCCTTAGGATGTAAATTTTTCACTCAGCAAAGTGATAGTCGCAACAGAAGAACACAAATGTAAAGACTGAACACACAGCAGTGAATAGGTCCCATAAAACCCCCAAATTAGGTCAAATATTGATGAGAAAACTAATCCCAATTGGGGGACTGCAGAACTGGGAGTTAAAGCGTCGGACAGTTCTGCTGAGGGGAAGAAAAAATAGGTAAACTACCTATTTCTGTCTTTGATGCTTTCAAATATGTGTGATAATCTCTGATGCATTAGGTTGTCCCATAGTCTTAATTGGAACATTGTTTTTTAGCAGGTTGGAAAAGTGTTACATGCACCTGCCATTAAAAGCAGGCTCTTTTAAAAGAGACAGAATTTGCTTCATAATTAATAAGTGCTTTTGATGTGTTTATGGAAGTGAAAAGATTTTCAGGCCTATGCTTTAGCCGTGTTTTGCCTTGATTCAAGCCTTGTGTCCTTTTTCAGCTACCAGTTTGTGGTTGGGTGATGGGGTTTTTTCACTACTTTTATTGAAAAAACTGATAAAATAGTCACTACAAAAAAATCAACCAAGCTTCTTCCATCGCAAATGCCTAGTGAAAATGTGTAGTGAAAAGGTAGCTAAGAGAGCTGTCATATCCCTGATCATTTGCCTCTGTGTGTTACTACTTCCATTGTGAGTTGTTTACATTATGTGATAGATTTGGCAGGTAATAAATTTGCTGTAGCTGTTCAACACAAGTTACAAAAGCTATTTACCAATGTGTTAGCATGGCCAATGCATTTATGTTTCTTTACAGGGGAAAATGAGAATCTTTTTGAATTTACTCAGAATAACAGATCAATTATGTGTATATGACTGTACAACCTTTCTGCTAAAAAGGCTAGAATATAAAATTCCTATAATGCTCAGACTGGTCGAGGTGGCAGAGGCCAGAAATAATTTATCAAAATGTTAGTCTGTAATCAGAGATCTTGAGTCTTTTGTGTCATGATTTTTCATGCACACCTCTTTAGGAACTTTTGTTGGCTAATGCAAAAACAGCTCTAAAAATATCACTATTTTACAAGTTTACAGTAAACTTAAGCTTGTGCTAAAAATGAGCTTGTGCATAATAAAATTGTGTCAACACGCTATAAACAGAATCCAGTACAGTTTATTGTAGATTAAACATGGACATTTATATTTTAAAGCTGAGCTACAGAAAATGTGATTCTCCCTTACCTCTGTAATGTTCCCTCACTTTACTGATGATACACAATGTACAGTTGTTCAGGACACTCTAGGGAATGGCTAAACCCATTCTTCTTCCCAGGCTTGTTTATTTCTGACTGTCATTTTCTTGGTGAGATCATTAAGGTCATTTTATGTCATTTCCTCCTCTCCTGCCATTTGTTGGGTTTTTTAGTTGGTTTATTTTTTTCTTTGTTTTGGTTTGGTTTTTTATACAAGGCAAAAGAGCCCCCTTTTTCAACACTGTGTATTTTTTCTTGATATGCAAAGTAATGGCATTGAAACCCGAAGCTCTGGAACTTCCTGAGTTCAAACAGGCTGTCCACTTCTTATTTCCAAAGCACAAAGATAGAATGTGTGGAGGAGTTAAAATGTGGCTGCAGACCCAACCTGTAACTACCCTTGATATACCTGTGATACTCCTGCTAGTGTTGCTCCTGTACAGGTGGCTGTCATTGCTCTCAATGCATGCTATCCGCTTCTCTTCCTCTGTGAAGGTTCACAGGTCCTGTTTGGCAGAGCTGCTCCTTGGACTTTAAGTGCTGCCTGGAGTTTTTTCATCCCTGGTGCAGGACTTTGTTGTATTCCATGAGTTTCCTGTTGATCTGCTCCTCCAGCATTTGAGGGGTCCCTCCGTTGTAACAGCAACTTCCCAAGTCTGGTGATCTCCATGAACTTGAATTTGCTTGGTACTAATGACCCATAAAAGAACAGTTTTTAAACTTTTGTGATAAGAAGCCAAACTTATAAGTCTGGTAACCTATCTCTTTGTGCCAAATATACGTGAAATTCCAGAAAGTTCAATAGAAAAATTCCTGGCAGGCATTTTTTTCTTGCTCCTTAACAGAATATTTTGTTTCATTTATTTTAAAAAAGGACACTGCCAGAGTTCACATTGATTCTTTGTTCTCACATTGAGAAATGAGTCCAGGTACCCTGAGGTGCAGTCCAGTACCTAAAACCATATGGTTAATTTACTCTGAGATCATTTACAGATGATTTGTTAAAGGAAGCCTTAGCAGTCTAAGTTAAGATAGCAACAAATTTATTAGCATGTGCTCCACAGTGTCCCTTGTGGCTACTGTGAGTTAGTTCACGTCTCAAAATTGCCACATTTTCCTCCCGGAAAGAATTTTCCTCTCAAATACCTTTTAAAAAGACTCATGAAAAGCAGCACAGAGAAAATTACTCTTACAAAACCACAGCCTGCTTTCTCTGTTATTAAACTCTTCCCATGTCTGTCTGCCTGGAAGCAGCTACAAGAGCTGCAAAGATGAGTCAAACACGCAATGGAGTAGCACTGCTGAGCTAGTTGGACACTGTGACGGCTCTGACCTCTGAGTGACTTGCTAATTCTGCATCCAGTGGAAGCTCAAAACAATCAGAGCCTGTCCAGCTACACCCACATTTGTTTCCTGCTGCCATACTTCAAGGAAGTCTGCTCTGTGTGGGACAGGGGTGTGTAAAATGTTCTACCGCAGCCAAACAGAAGTGGCTGAAAACAGCACAATGTATTGGTGTTTATGTCTATCATCTTCATGTGTGAACCATACATGCAAAACTCTGTGAAATAAAATAGTTGATAAACACAGTTAGCTGAGACATTTTGGAGTGTGACAGTTCACTGCAATTTAGGTTTGTACACGCTTAGCCTAGCATTCTTGGAGAAAGAAGCAAGTGGTTTGATAATCTTCTAGCAACAATGGGGATGAATTACAAACTCAAAGTCCTGTGGTGAATAATTTCTTATAAGAAAAGTTTCAAGATTATAATTTTAGTAAAGGTAGGACTGCTTTTATGTGAATCTCAGTATCTCAAGTTTCTAGCTTGGCAGATAGTATGTGGGTTTTTGACAGCAACATTTTTGAATAGCATGTCAGATCATATATAGTACAATAAATTGTCACAGATGATAAATTGAGATCAGTGGAGAGGAGGGGTCTTCATCCTCCCAAGGATCCTCACAAGGCTTGAAAAAAAAAAAAAGGTGCTTTTTACTTGTGTATGTGGTGATATTTATGTAACAGGTGACAACATCAATCTTGGTTACTTCAGTAAAATAATATTTGTACTGGTGAAGTCCTCAAGACCTGGTTCAAATATGCTGGTAATGGTTAACCCTTAAAGGAAATAATTTATATTTGAAACATTAAGATGAAGTTCTTAACATAAGCTGCTATCATCAGCTTTTCAAAGCACAGAAGTTGATGGAGTACAGCAATGCAGGAATATTGCTCATTTTCTTCAAGTACCTATTTGTATAACAGTGCTCACTGTGTTTGGTTCTTTTAGACTATAAATCGTTAATTGTGTAATTATATATTTCATGGAGAAAACTGAGTGACAGGTTTTGTTCCTTTGAGATAGCACAAACAAAAATGTTTTGCTTCTGAATCAGGTTGTCTTAATGCTGTGAAGTCAGGAAGTCATTAGATGTCCTTGGTTGTATGGAAATAGGACTTCTGTAATGGAAAAAGATTAAACCAGCATAAGAAATTTTCATTGCTTTGATAATCATTAATATGTACAATGAATTTTGCTCTTATAAACTATACTAAAAACTGAAGTGATGTGTAGGGGAGAAAAGGTGACAGAAATTACTTTTTGATAGTGGTTGATAATTATACCATTTTTGACAAAGGTCATTTGAATTTCAGAACGGGACACTTTGTAGACTTGCATAAAAGTTATGTAGTAACTTGTACTAAATCACTGAGCATGATCTGTGTATGACAATTTAAGAGAAATGCTAGTCCCTTGTAAGAGTATCTATCACAAAACAAAATTGTGAATTAACTGATATAAAAAAGCCCCAAAATTACTTCAGAGCCACTGAACAGATCTGATTTGTGGTGCTTTTACAAGCAAGTCCTCATATGGCAGCATTCAAAATATCACTTGTACATTCTGTATCTGCTTTCTAGAGGAAGAAAGATAAAACTTTTGTATTGTAACAGTTCTTCTTTCCCCTTCTATTTGCTGTATGGTAATACAGCAATATATATCATTGTCTATTAATGTTGACAGGCTGCTACAGACTGTGATTTATTGAACAGTAAGTGCAGTCATGTAGTGGTTACTTGTGGGTAACTTATTAACATGTAGTAGTAGTTTGTATTTATATAGTCTCTAAATTAAAAAAGAAAACAAAACCAAGAAATGCTGTATTATATTTGATGTCATAAGTGGTAGAAGAAATTCCGTCGTCTGTAATGTCTATTTACATAGAGCTTTCTTGTATGAAACTGTTTTTTAGTAAATGTGAGATAATTAAGGGGTTGGATCCTAAACTAGAGTAAAAGGGCACCATTGACCTCAGCTGAACTGCACTGCTTTGTAACAACTGAGGAAATAGCAGGAAGTATTTGCATTCTTCACTATTTCTAAGACTGGAAGATGGAGAAAAGAGCTGTGACCAGAGGGCAAACAGAAAAAATTATGGAGTGTTAACAGAACATTTTAGTTTGGAGTAGGACTCTCTTTTATTGCTAGCATTATGCAAATAGGCATTTATTAACTCTGATGACTCACCTTTTGCTTTCAGTTAACTTAAATAGGGATTTGGTATCATTTAAATGAAGCTGGTACCCTGTTGTTGTGCAAAACTTTAGAGGTCATCAAATTTAAGCACAGTTTCCTTCCTTTTAGTAGAAAAGTAGAGGACTTGGTGCTGCATGCTTATACTAAGTGCAAGGTTTCTTCTTGGAGGGGTATAGCATGCAGCATTTAGTTCTATATGCTTATGGAAATGAAGAAGGCTTTACACGTGCATGGGCAGCTTTTGTACGGGTGCAGGTATTTGGAATACTTTTGCCTGATACCCACCCAAAATGGGGTACATGAGAGCAGCCTTCTACAGCCACTGAATTGTGATGGAGGATATGACTGATACACGTATTCATGTGTTTCTTGCTCATTAACTCAGGTCATAGCTTCATCTGGCATGACTATTTCTAAAATCTGCTAAACTGAAGCAAATCATCCAGTCTCTGAAAATGCTGGCTAAAGCGGAAGGATGGATTGTATTTGCCAACCAGCACAGAGGCCATGAGACACAATGGGGTATTCAATATAAAATAGGAGTGCCAAGGACACAAGGGAACAGTTAATCATTTTTGAAACCTCAGTTCTGGGTCACTTAATATTCAGAAGCATTTACTGTTTCAGAGTTTCTGCACTTCATAAAATGTCAGTGGTTTTTGGATGGCATGGCCTTAGTTCACTGCTGATATGTTCATATGGCCTTATCTTCTACTCTAATTTTTGTTTATGCTGATGTCACTCAGCTGAAGGCAGTGTGGCACAGTCCTGCACTAGAGCACAGATACAGCTTATATCTTTCCTAAGACATCCACAAAGTGTATAATCACATCTGTTACCATGTCTAGTAATACAGTTTTTGATATAGTTATTCTCCCAGGAGGAAAGCCTGCAATTTTCAAACAAAAGTCATATTCAAGAACACTCTATTGGTAGACACTCTTTCCACAATAAGAACTTTTTGAACAATTGCAAAGTGGTTTTTTCTCTTTATTTGGTTCCTATTCCACTGGTTTTGATAAGATGGAATAAATGTTTTAAAATACAAAGGCTTCACACCACAGTAAGAATTTTATGCAGCAGTGTTGTTTGCTTTTACTAATGGATCAAATTGGATGGCTGTTGTCAAAGTAAAGTATGAGTGCTTGTCATGGTTTACCCCCAGGTAGCAGCCAAGCCCCATGCAACCACTCACTCCCTCCCCCATCAGCAGGACTGGGGGTAGAACTGGAAGAGCAAAAGATAGAAAACTCCTGGGTTGAGAAAGGCAGTTTAATAAAGAAAGCAAAAGCCACACACTCAAGCAAAGCAAAGCAAGGAATTAATTCATTTCTTCCCATGAGCAGGCAGGTGTTCAGTCATCTCCAGGAGAGCAGGGCCCCATCACATGTAATGGTGACTTGGGAAGACAGACTCACAGAACCACAGAGTGAGAGTGTTGATTTTCAAAATGCTCACTGTTTTGTGGTATTAGCATTGGCTTACCATGTAATATAAAAATTTCTAGCAAGAATGATTTATCTGTTGTACAGTCTTTCATTGTAGTGGTTGTGTTAAGACAGCCAGTTTTGTAAAGTAGTGAGCACATGTGTTCTTTAATAAGAAATAATAAAAGAATTATATTGAAAAATAGTGTGACAGACACTTAGAAATGAGTTGGAAAGTACATATAAAGCAGATATCTCTTACTCAAGCAACTAATGAATTAGGTTTCTGTGCTGTATCAAAAAATACTGAATTCAAAACAATGTATCACTGGTAGAAGTAGTACAGAAGGTTTTTAAAGAGAAAGCATGAACAGGCGAACATGAAGTAGCTGGTTTCAAGGACGTATAAATTATTCTAAATAACACCAGAATTTCTATATTATAGCTATATAGCAGAAAGCAGGAGAAAAATATGACCCTTATCTTCACTTAAATCTGGTGTTTTCCTTGTGGTTTCTTTAAGGTAATTAATACTACATTAAAATATACTTGAAGGCAAGGCACTGTTGCTGTGTCAGTAGTCAAATTGAGGTGAGTCACAGGGCAGAGCTACAGAGCTGTGTGGAGTTGCATGGCAAACTGTTGTTTTGCTTTACAGAAATTGTTTTGGAATTACAGGAAGTATTCCAGACTTTCTAAGCAAATCAAAACCTGAACATTAATGTCAAATTTCTGTGAAATCTGGAAAGACCAGACAGGTCATTTATTCTCTAAATCTGTTAGTTTCTCAAGAAGTACGTAATTTATAATTGAAATGGAAATCAGAACACTAATCTGTCTTGGTCAAAAATTTCCTTTCAAAGGCAAATTGATTCCTACATACATTCCCTTGTTTATGCATGGACTTCCAGAATTAGCTGATTTTTTTATTTGAAGTACTCTAATACCATTTCATTTAGATGACAGAAAGAGCATCTTACTACTTCAAGTGTTACTGATCTTCAGGGCAAGTATTTATATCTCCTGGGACCAATTAAAGGTGATGACTTTGTGGAGGTATTAAAATAGCTTTTTACATTTTTAAAAATCATTCTTTCTTTTAGGCTTCTGGTTTCTTGTATGCTGTGTTTTGTGAGCAGTACCAGCAGCTGCTGTAAGGAATGAAAAATCATTTGTGTTTTCAGTTCATTAACTTTATTAATTTGACAGCTTTTCACAGATAGCCATTTCATGACTTCAGAAAATTTCAAGACTAGTTAGCACTCCTTCTTTATTGGAGGAGAAAGATGCATATTTAAAAATGTAGTGTGAGTTTAAACTTTCTTCCCTTTCCTTCAGAAAGCTTCATGTGTTTTATGTGACTATTTATGCATTTTTTGGGTTTGAATAATAATGAAATAACAAGTTCTAAATAATGCTGCTATAAGACAGACTATTAAATATAAAAATCCTTTGGAAGAAGGTATTGATGAATTCCAGTTACCATATTTTCATGCCTACAGCCCCATGATTTTAAAAAAATGTTTAAAATTTTACTAATCTCTGATACAGGACCATAATTTGTAAGATAATTAAAATATACCAATTGCCTCTGCAGATCCTAGCATTACTCCTCTGTCTGCAGAAAAATCTGGAAATGGTAACTTTAAAGATGCTGTACTCCATTGTGAGGATCACTGGGCTGCTGTCCAGTAGCTTGTAAGTAACTTATGAGTGATGAGAAGCATCCAAGAAAGGTGCTGAGAAAACCAAGAACTGACAGAGCACCCTGATGCTTCTTCTTGACAAAAATCTTGTGGGTTTTCATATGGCTAAGCTGAAAGGAGAAAGTGTCAGGTTTCCATGACAGTATTGAAACATACACTGTTCCCATTACTGTTCAGTATGGGTCTGAATCGTGTTTAAAACTTTAGATTTTCATACAGTGGTGAGTGAAAGCAATAGAAAAGGAACAGCCTTACCCATGTTTCCCAGTATGTCTAGTTTGTTGATAATAAGATTGTTTGCAGTTACATTTCCATTTTTCAAGCTATTGTAAATAGCTCTTCAGAGGGAAAATTACTGTATCTTGTTATGCCACTTAACAGTCAGTGTAGTGTATTATTTAAAATCACAGAATGTCATTTACCTTAATGATATTTTCTTATTCTGAACACTCCGAAACAAAATCAGCATGCCTTCGTGTTAACTTGTTCACATTCATGTGAAATACATGTGCTGGGGTTGAAGCCTGGGTCTTTGTCACATGCATGTGGGTTGGCATACAGTTGAAATCAGTTGTGCTCTAGATAGCAGGGGAATTTTATGAGCAAGTAACAGTGGCTTTTGAAATGACACACTGCTGCAGTGCACTGTATGGTAGGTGGCTGTAGTTATAAAACTATAATTAAGTGTGTGGGAACTGAGAACATCTGCTAAGGGAATGGCACTTACTGTTGCCAATTTAAAATAAATAAATAAAAATGCCTAGTGCTGTAAAACTGCCATTAAGATACTGGGTACACCAGATTAAGCTGAGGACGTCATTTTAATAATTATATTAAGTAATCTGGGGGGTAGTATGTGAAGGAAAATAGTCTGTCATGATGCATTATGTCATCTATCCTCCTTTTTTATTTACATGGCACTTGATGGGGTTGAACAGCTGGTATTACAGCAAGGCATGTAACTGATCCATGTGTTTTCCTGAAACAGACACCATCCATGTGCAGGCACTCCATGAGTTAGTTGAGTGACACTTACCAAGCAGAACAATGAGCTCTAAATAGCACTTGTGGTGGCGTCAGAACTGAGGCTGCTGCAGGTACATTTGAACTTATCTGATAACCTTGGTGTAACACTGCATTTGGAACCAGTACTAAACCCACTCAGTCCTGCTGGCATCAGTGCTCCTGGGATTGTATCCTTGGCAAAATGTCACTGAGTGGTTAGAAAGCAAAACAGGCTTTATATTCTATCGTATATCATTGTAATAATGAAACCAAACTTTGTCTTAAAACTTTAAAATATTCATTAATTTTGTTTAGAACTCCACTATTAGCATCTGTTAACTAGCCAGAGCAGAGTGATTATCTGTTTGACTATTATCATAATTTCCTGGTTTAAGATCCCATTTCAAATTTCTTGTCAAAAGCTAGAGGTCATGATTCTCCAATATAATGATTTTGTTTACATTAAAAATTCTGGTCACCTATAGTTTAGCTAAATTTTTACTCACTGGGTGGAGTACAGTGAGACGCTTTAACACAGCTTTGATAGGAATGTGACTTTTCCCTCGCATTACAAAAATTCAACACAAAAAAAATCTGCTTGCAGGTGCTCAGTAGAGATTTGGCAAAAGCAGAATCTGAAAGTCTATGCCCAGTGCCCATGAATGGAAAATTAGAATTGAGTACTTGAATGTTTCTAAGTGCCAGGGCTAGTATAGGGAATGAGTGGGACTATTCATGTAGTTGGTACTGTAGTGAATGCTAGAACAATCTGAAAATGAGGTGCTGGTGTTTGCTGTTCTTTCAGACCCACTATAGACCAATCTTTGCAGAGGAAAAGAGGGAATAAGAGCAGTAGACCGTGACAAATTGCCTTTGGCAGGGGAAGGAGGAGTTTGGTTTGGAGGGTAGTGACAACAAAACTGGGAATTGAGTTAGAGAGATAAGACTGGCTAGGAAGGGACCTGAGGCTGAGAGCTTAAGAAGTGGAGGTTTGTCTAGTGGCTCTAGAAAAGTGATTTGGGTGTCCCTGTGGTGCCAGGTAATGAGACTTCAGCATTTCCCCTTCCTTCCAGAAGGAAAGAAAATCTGGAAGGTGACATGAGAAGGAATTACCTTAGCATTGTAGGCTGCGGTAGGAAATGTCGGATAATGCTGCCTCTATTCAGCTTGTTCTCTCTGCGTGGATGTAGTTATTGCAGTAGTTTTGTAACCACTTGTTTCTGCAAATCTGTGGCCTCATCCAGAACACAAGACGGATCTCCACATGGGATGTGGGAGTAAGTTTGGATAAGCAATGGAGTCAGTAGTAGACTCTTTAGGCAGCTTCTTCCATTTGCTGACACAGTTTGCTTTGGGAGTAGGGAATTAAGAGAGTGAAAACTTGTCCTGCATTGTGCCCCTGCATCTTCATTCCTGTGGTAGTGGGTCTTGCACATTATTGTGGAAGAGCAGGGAAAGCTCTCACCTGTGGGTGGCTGGCAGGCAGATTGCATTGCTCTGCATAGCCACGCTTGGCAGTGCTGTCAGCCAGTCACCTCCCAGGTGATCCCTAACCTTGTTCCATGTTCGCTGCAAGCCCGGCACAAACACCTGATCTGGAAAAGTGCTCAGCACATATGCCCTCAGTTGCAATGAAGGGAGTGTTTGATTAGCACTACTAATGTTCAAGATGTTCTGAGCAGTTGAACCCAAAATATCTCCGACTGAGTTACCCAAAGTTACTGATATCTTCATCATTGGTTTATCTATTCCTTCAGAGAGGGTACAGTGGCTTTAAAAAAGTTAATTTGTTGGACATGCATAGCTGTTACAATTATCAATGTTTAAGGCAAACCTTGAGGAAAGCTAACAGTTATACATAAGGTTTGAGGCTGCATGCTGGATAATGGTCAAACATGGCTAGCATCCTACATGAAGAACATAATTCTTTCTGTACGCAGATAATTTACTTACGGGGTTTGGGTTTTTTATTTTTAGCAATTACAATTTCTGTGTTACACCATTAAAATTCTTTAATTATAGTTTATTAAAAGTTATGTGTGTGTGTGTAGGTTGCAGGTAAAAGATACAGGCATGTGGGTACAGGCACTTTCTGTGCGTGTTTTCCCTGGGCACATTTTCTCGCTAATAAATACTGAGAACTATGCTACATTCAAAAAAAGACATTGAAGCATTCATTAGAGTCAGATCTTTTAATTCTGCAAAATGTGTGTGGTCAGGGTAGTTATGTCCTCTTTCAGCAGAATGAGAATTCCATTGAAATGTTTTTGAGGTTATTATGAATATATGATATTGCTCGTAGAATTATCTGGTTTTCAGCCTATTGTTATTTTACAGTCAGAACTGAGAAGAGGTGATCTTGTGTTGATAAAGGATGATCTTGTCTCTGACCTTCACTGTCTGGAATGCTTAAGCAATACATTGAGTGATTTCTTTCTAATTTAAGAACAGGAAGAATAACCATAGTGAGTCACATGTTTATATGTTATCCCACCCTGGAAAACCAAATACTGGAGTAGTGTGTTCAGATAGATGTGTATAAAATCATGAACTGAGCAAGGTGTACTGAAATAGCATGATTAGTAATCAACATACTTAACCAAATTATTTCGTATTTTACTCCATCAGTAGAATGTATTATCTGCAATTTCTAATGAAAACAGAGAGGGGAGAGAAATCCGTTGATTACTAAAGTTAAATCTGTTTCTTATCTAAAGAACTTTTAATAGTAATAATTTTGTGAAATATTAGATTTTAAAGATTGTTTATAACAAAGTTTTATTTCGATGTTGGCACAGTTTTGTGATTGTAGAATTTTGCAATTATTTTTTATCAACACAGTAATGTCTTCTTTTAGCAGTGGGTAGCTCTTAGCAGCTCTGTTTATCCAGTGAACAAAAGGCTAAGCAGATAAAGTGAATGAAACTTCAGACATCTCCTTTGTATTTGATTAACATTAAAAAAATATATCTTTCTATATTTTACTAGTATTCTTTATTACTTTCTTGACCTGTAATTCATGTTTTCTGGTGAAACAATTGCTCTTGGTTTGGCTGATCTTTTTACATCTCCTAAGGTAACATGTTTGCTATATTATAGTATTTTTTACCATGTCTTACTATATATGCTGTCACAGTGCATAAGGACCTCTAATCAAGGACCAGAGCCCATTAATCTATAAGGTCTACAGAGACAGAGCTCCTTTCCACAGAATTTATAACCTAAAATGAAAAAGTAAGAAGTGGAGTCAACAGCTGAAATACAAGGAATTGATGTACGTTGGTACCAGTACAAAGCAGCCTACAGCCATTGTAGAAGGGCTACATCTTAGCAGAGACTGGGATCCCATCCTGGAATGTCTGTGGAAACAGCTGAGCAGAGACAGTGCCTCTCCCAAAGTGACGAAGGAGGGTAGGAGAAAGCTGAACTCACAAAGATGAAATGATCTGTTGAAAATCAATGGCAGAGCCAGGTGTAGAAACCACATGTTAATTGCCTATTATAGGGAATAATCTGCTATACTGAGTGGTACCTGATCTAAAGAAGCCTAAGAGGTTGAAAAACTCTGCATGAAAAAATAGTTTTGTTCTGTCCTTGAGATGTCATAAAAAGTTAAAATGACAGGGAAATTCTTAGAATTCAAAAAATTAATCCAGTTCAATGCTGATTCTTTTACGAGTACAAATAGGTTTGACTGGCATGTGAAGCCATGAGAATGGCTGTAGATTTAATAGATTTGATAGTGCAGCCAGTTCATGAAAACCCCTCCACAAACAGATCTCAACTTGCAGAAAATGAGACCATAAACATCCTTTGTTTTCTTGATCTTTTTGTGTAGTGGTTCATTGGGCGATTCCGAGAAGACTGGACCTTTTCTCCTGAGTGGTTTTCAGCCACAGGGTTTGATACTTGTCAGCTAAGGGCCCAATAATCATTGTCCCACTGTATAGGCAGATTCCATTTCCCTTTCAAAACCTGGTTTCTTGTTGTTTTCAAGGCCCTGAGGTTTTCGAGGTTATATCAGTGACTCCTGCTTCATGATCAGAACAAAGAATGCTAGAACAATCTACCTTTGGAATTAAATTTGCTACATAACTGTCAGCAATAGAAATCTCTGCAATATATTTCAATAAAATGTGTTTACAATTCAATATAATTTCAAGGTGAAATTGCATGACAGGCATGTGGAAAAGAACTATTGTATTTTTTCCTGAATGTTCTTAAGTGTGTTCTGAGTTGTAGATTCACATTTGTCTTTGAGTTATTTGTCAGCCCCTCAAGTATCAGGCAGTTTCATTCATGTTTCTTGTGCGCTTGCTTGTTTTCTTTCCAGCTATTCTGTCAAATACTGTCTTTTTTTCCCCCTGATTTAAAAGTTAAGTTGAAAGCAAACATTTCTGTGAAGACTGAACCTTTCTGTATGCCATCTCTCCTGATTGTTCCAATACCATTCTGCTTAATCTTTGAGTTTCCACTTTAGATGGTTTCTGATTTGCTCTCAAATCAGTAAAGGATGTGCTCATTAGCAGAAATCTTAAATGTGCTGGTGAAGAATAAGGAATTGAGAGGGAGAGAGAAAGATAAGCATACAATTTAAAACCTTAACCAAATATCTAGAACTTTTGATATTCAGCTAGCACTTACAGGTATTTAGTATTAAAACTTCCTATTTACATGAGTTAACTATGCTCCCAGCTATAATGGTTGGTATTTTTTTCTTTGGCTATTTATATTAGGAAGAATTGTAGCTTTTTTTGCTATTGTTGTGTATAGCACTGAGGCATGTTGGATTTCATGAGGTTTGAAATCAACTGAAAGTATAGTGCTCATACTTGTGTTGTAAACAGTAGCAGTGACACTATTTTAATGTCTATTATATGCAGGAGTGAAGCTATACGAAATGCAATTGGTGATTTTGCCCCTTGGGAAAAGGCAAAATGCAGCATCAGCAAAACATTCAAATTCAAGTGTGCAGGGCTGATTATTTTGGTTTTCATGTGTTGTGCATATGGAGTTTTCCTTTGTTTTGAGAGCACATAGTATTGCTGCTGTTAAGTATCTCCTTTCCTGCAAACAGTTAAGTCTCTCATGGGACTACACTTACGCAAAGCAGTGCTAAAATTCTTGAGAAATGGCAAAATGAGCTGGGAGTTAATAAGATAAAACAGCATGGTATAAGGCAGGCTTTATAGCAGGGTTAGAAGTTTATAGCATTTGATTTGCTTTGAAGTGTCTCACTGATGAGTCATTTAGGTATTGAGGCATTATGATGTAAGTCAGCATGAAGACAGAAAGGCAGAAGTAGTTCTTGTGCAGCAGGAGCCATATGTCTGTTCAGATGAACAGAGAATAAATCCACTCTAGCTTTTGCTTCAAAGCTCCTTAATCTAAACTGAAATCTTACGATCTTTTGCTTCTTAGTTCTTGTCATTTTGGGTTCACAGAGTAGATCTGCAGATGTACCAACAAACCTAAACTGGAAGATGTGGCTCAAGGAAGGAGCCTGACATGTTTCCTCTAGCAGGAGGTCACTGAAGTAGGTGTGTCAGTAGTACTCTGGTCTGCAGGGCCAGAGTAGAGCTGATTTGAAGTCAAGCCCCTCTGTGAATGTCAGGCTTTGACACTTTTTTGCTGGAGAAAATCACTTCTATTTGCTAATGCTGAAATACTCTTTGGATTTGAATCACACCAAGGCTGTTCAGTGAGTTCCAACTGTATTAGTCATCAGTCCATGCAGTGCTTGGAATGAATATAGTGGGAAAAGTTTGGGATCAACTCTTCACCTTTTTAGACAGAAGAAATCTTTTGGTTGTTTTTGTTGTCTTCATCCTGTCTGAGAAGGCAAATTAAACTGGGTGCAATGTGGGAGGGAGTTTTGTGGCTGGGATTATAATGTCCATGTATTTATCCACACACAGCTCCTAAGCCTTCCTTCCTGTGTGAATTCACTTATATTTAGTAATGCTAGACTATATTGCCCATTTGGCTTTGGTTAGGTCTATATTCTCTGTGAGAATTCCTTATGGAACTTGTCAGCCTTCAATGTTTCCAAGACCTCTGCATCTCTGTCAAACTTAGCCAAAATTGGCCACAAGTTTTAAGCACTCAGTAGGGGTACTGTAAGTTTTCCTGTACAACCCTTCAAGTTACTATCTTAGAAAATTATAAGGATTAAAATCTTTCACTTACTGTCTTTTTAGTCAGTCTTTTAAGTTAGAGGTATTCTTTCTGGTTTTATGCGCAGGTTACAAAAAGATTAAAGCAAAATGCTGCTGCTTCAACATACTGGAAAGAATGGATTAAGGAGTCTTATATCACCTCACACGTTGGTCCAACTCTATTAGCTATATGTAATATTACCCAGTAGTTCAGAGAAACATATTTTTATATTTAAGACAAAACGAACAGAGGAAAACAGAAATTGATTTTTTTTCCATTAATCACTATTCCCACTGATTCTGTTGGAAGTGATATTGATTCATGGGAGGGAAAAAAGCCCTATTTGAAGGAATTCTATTTACATGGAAGTTTATGCGTGTTTAGTCTGAAATTGATACATATTACTAGAAATAGTAATAGAAAAAGGCAAGAATGCATTGTTTGTCATACTATGTAGAAACGGAAAATTAAACAATACTTGAAGTATTCAAGTGACCAGTAATTTGCAAAGTTCTGGAAATGAGTGATGCAGCTAAAACTTTCTTAATGTTCCTGATAACTTAGGTAGTTCCTGCAATCTAAAGAACCCAGATTTAACCTTCCGATGGTGAATTTTTAACAGGAACATAATTCTAATGATATTTATTTGTCTTGAGAAGGATGGAGAACTAGTTAGATATTTTGGGAAAATTTGGATCTTCTTGGAAATGAAACTTTAAAATAAAATTTTAAAGAATGTTTAAAAGACATGAGAGGTGAATTCTGGGTACCATTGTTTAAAAATTGTATTTACTAAAAGACAGATACTTCATCATGATGAAACGATTGGCACTTCCTAATCAGGCTTCTTTTCTGTCAGTAGTTTCTACCTTTCCGAAGAGTGATGTAGAAAGCTGGTGTATTGCCAGCATTCCATATATCCTCCCATTAGGGAGAGAATTTGACAGGCTGCGTACACCAAAGTACTAAGCTAAGGGTCACAATGACCACTATCTTCTGGGGTTTCAGATACTGAGATCTCTTCCCATATATCTGTGCCCAAGCAGAACTGCCTTGTTACACATCCCCAATGAAGTAATATGTAAATTAATGCCATAATGGATGTTTCCCATGTAGGCTCTGGATACCTGTCAGGGCCTCATTGGTGGCACCTGTGTCATCTAAGTTTACCTGACAAGGAAACTTCCAGAAGTACTAAGAACATGCAGAATGCCTTTTAGGCACTCTGTCTTATGGTGGAGTTTTTTGTAATTATGTCTGGGCACACTGATCCACTTGATCCATTTGAACAAACACAGTTCTTGTAAAACAACAGCAAAGGCGGAATACAAAAGCAGGGAACAAAAATAACCACCACTAAAGGCTAGAAGTTTAAAATTTTGTATTATTAAAAACAGTAGTAGTCCCTGGAAAAAGGGTAAGAAATGTCAGTTAGAGTCAGTAAGTTAATGGAACTTTTCTTCTAACCTTTAGTCAGTCAATGGAACTTTTCCTCCTTTTTTTATTTATATTAAAGTAATAAAAATAATAAAAAAATCACAAACACCACAAGCATGACTGGAATTACTAATAAAATTTTCTCTAGTGGTAGAGGAGGACATGCAGAATATAAGAGCAGAAGTTTGTCCTCCTCATTCCTTTTGCAGCTGTAAAAATAACCAGTAAAATGTACAGAATGTAGTCGGCTTGAATAACTTTCTTGGTATCCTCTTATACTTGCAGTATCATTTTAGGAAAATGTTCTGCTACTGAAGTGTCTGAGAAGTATTTTAAGATGACAGCAAGTATCTATTTAGAACCAAGTGCAGAAATTTTAATAGTTTTTCAGTACATAGCAAGTCAAAGTAAGTGTCTAGTAAAAATCATGCTACAAACAGGCAAAATTTTAAGCTTCATGTGTTTTCTCTAGAGAGAGAGACTTAAGTTGATACCAATTTAAATACAAGTGTTAGAACTTTTTCTACTGACGCTATGTCCAAGAGCAAAGATTGCTGTTAGAAACCTACAGTTTAGAAACATGTAGTCTTTGTTTTTCCTAAAAGAAAATTTGTAAGTTTTCTCTATTTCATAAAGAAACACAGGAAAGGAACATACCAGTTTCTCTTAATCTTGCATTTATAGTATTCTCAGAAAAATTACATTAGGAAAAGTGTCTGGAAAGAAGTTCCTGTGTAATCAGATTTATTCCCCTGCCTTCAGACAGTATCATTTTTCACATACACTTGTCAAATTCAGAATCTTAAGTCTGACCATGGCACTTCTGACAAGTGCTTCAGACCATAATGATTGTCATGAATAGATACTACCTTACGATTTTCAACTTACATTTAAGATACATGAAATGGTTAATAGTGCCTTTATTTCCTCCACTTACATCCAATCCCTTGATGTCCTTGTAGAGAATGATAAGTCATAGACTCCTGTGATGGATTCTCCTGTAGCTGATACTCTTTGAACATTTGTATGTGGGAACTAGAACCACTTGTGATTTTCCAGCACAAAATCTTAGCAGTACATTGAATAGCAATGTGACTATTGTATTTGCTGAGGAAATAGGCTCAAAAATATGATATGCTATAAGTTAGATATCAGCCTAAGATAGTTTGTTTGTAATACTGCAGATGGTCCAGGAAACAGAGCTTTTGTATGTAGAGGTTTCCCTGGTCACACATTTACTACTGCTGAGTACAGTGTGAGTTATCGATTGTGTCCCAGTAGAAGTTTATGGCCATGTACAAATTATTCTGCCATCCTAATTGTTTAATGACCTGATCAGTACATTTGCAGATAGTGTGCATGAGTAACATGTACAATGACGCTGCACTTAGAGCGAGGATGTCTCCACAATCCTGTAAGAAAAACTTAAAATTACAAAAACTATGATGTCAATTGTTTGCCTATGTTCTTCTCTTTTATTATCTAGTTGAAAACACTTAATTAGAACTGAATTTCTGGCACCTGAGTATTCAGATCCTTATAGGGTGAAACAGTTTGGTCTGGGGCAAACAGTGTTTATGCATATATTTAACATAAAACATAGAATTAGTTCTGTGGGGCCTTCATAAAGCATATGCTTAAGCATATTCTCAGCATATGCCTTGCTGTGTTGGATTTTAGTAAAGATGCCCTGCCATTTTGTTGACTTCTTGTTGCATGTTAAAAAAATTGAAACATAAGGGAACCTCTTTCATCTGCCTATGCTCCATCAAACATTTTCTCATACAAACAGTACGTTTGCATATAAGCTTTCTACATGCGTAAAAGCTCAGCAGGAGAGAGACTACTTCTAACAAGGCAGCTTCGGGACAGTTGTTTCTTTGTGTGAGTTGTTGTCACAATCTAACATTTTGGGGTTTGTCAAGTTTTCATTGCATTCTCATTCCTGTAGTTGTCCTGCTAACAATAAACATCTGAATTTCTTTTAAATAGTGAGAGAAATAAAATAGGCAGCTTCATTCTACTTTCAGAACTAATGCTTCATACTTTTTTTTTACCCTGCTCACTGAATGTATGAGTTAGCATTTAAAGTATAGTGACCTGTTGCAGACCAGGAATGCTCTGCAGAGTCTTAATTATCTGTGTTAAAAGAATATACTGCCACATGCAAAATAGAATCCCGTTTGGTAATAAGTACGTGTTTGTAGATCACCTGCAATGTTTAAACTGACTGAATAAACAATCCTTGTAGTAAACTCACCCACTGATTTGGTTTCTTAACTTTGCAGATATTTTCTCAAGTAGATTACTCTCTGTAGCTCAAGCTGTGAAACTGGCAAACAACATTAATGGCAGTCTGACATTCCTTCTCATGCAAGTCAGCAAAGAGTCCTGTCCTCTCCAAATATCTGGGTACTGCTCTCTACCTAAGAAAATGAAAATCTGTGATTTTCCAGCCAGAGACACATATCTATCCTGCGGTTGATCTGTCTGTGCTCTGTGTTGTAAATCAATTGCTCCTCTCACCAAAGGTCCTTGGAGGTGAATTCATTACAAAGGACGGTAACTATAAAGAGCACATACTAGAATTAGATTTAGAATTAATATAAATACTCTTATCAGAAAGTTATATTTTAAACTTGCTTTTTACAAAATCTTTTGTGAAATGGCAAGAAATAAGTAAAAGGTAACCTAGAATCACAGAATGGGTAAGGTTGAAAGGGACCACAGTGGGTCACCTGGTCCAACTTTCCTGCTAGAGCAGGGTCTTCTGAGAGCACAAGGCATAGAATTGTGTCTGGATATTTCTCCTGCCTTAATGGCTGTAGGTGCTTGAAGATCTGATCAAGAATGGAATTAAACCCCTAACAGTAAAGTCATGCATCTTGATTCATGAATAAACTGAGGGTGGGGAAACCTTCCTTGACTTCTCACTAACCCTTTTTATAGCTACATATGAATGTGGAACAGAAGGGGTGACAGAATGTTTTCCTTTAGCACCCGACACTTCAGAACTTACCAGGAATATAAGTAATCACAAGTAGGTATCAGGGTCTCTTGGAGAAAATAGAGCAGATGTCAATGAGATTCCCATGAGTCTTTTCAGTAACCTCTTGCAATGCAAAGAATTTCTGAGCTAAGTTAATCATTATAATATTATTAAGAATATGTATTTCATGAAACAAAATGTAGCAATGGTAACTGCAGTTGTATGCAACGCAACAGATCCATTTTTGTGCATTAGCATGGTCATTCATTTCCTGCTGCATTAGCTCTTCCAGATGAAGCTAACTATAGAAGAATGCCATGAAGATTAATCCTGGATTTCCCTCTGCAAAAGTTAGGTGTGCTACTGTGCTTAAACTTAGTGTTCTTTTACCTCAGCATCAAAGATCAGGTGCGAGCTGAGTAGGAGGCTTACCTGATCTAGGTGACTGATTTTGAAAACTCATGCACTGCAGTGGTGCTTTGTGTTTGCACAGTCATTGCAGGCCTTCTGGCTATCACAGCATTAGGTCTCTGAGCGCTGAGTGTTTTAGCTGATCATTGGGCATACATTTTGGAAGTGAAGTGTCTGATGCTTCCAGTGGAATATTCATCTCGCCTCTGTCAGGGGCAAACCCATTCCCAAACAACAATTTTCAGGAGGAAATTAAGAAGGAAAAGAAGTACAAAACAAAACCAGCCCNTCCCTTCTTGAAGTAAGGATCTTAAAGACTGATTGAAACAGAGTTGAATAAAATAATTTCAGACATATGGCTTATAATTTCATTGCATTCATTTGGCTCCTACCCCAGTATCATTAGGTATTTGAATGGTGCTTTAGCTCCTTAGAAGCAGAGAATTCAAAATAATTTTAGTATTAAATAAAAGGCCTGCTGTTTCCGTGTGTGAGGTTTGGATTGCCTTATTTACATGCATATCTTTTAGGTATTCAAGACTAAGTTGTTCTTCAGCCAAATTAGATTAATGTGGAAACGTTAGTGATTTGTATAAGATCCCTCAGTGAATGTCAGCAATGGAGCCTAAACTGTTCAGATAGAAGTTCTTAGGAGGACAAAGCTGTAGTGCTAAAACTGAGTTTTGTCTGTTAAAACTGGAGTAAGAGTTAAGCATGCTTTGGGTAAATATATGGAAGCCACCTGCTAGAAATCATTTTGGCATTGCAGTGTTCCAAGAGTCCTGTACTTGTTTGGTCTGAAAATAAATATCATGTTGCATGTCGTAGCCTATATGTAGTACCATCAGCGATTCAGTTCCAAGCTAAAAGAAGGCTTGGAAATGGTGTCTCCCCTAGCAGTCTGAAAACACAGTGGGAATTTGAGGCTATAAGAATATTCTGTAGCATTTAAAGAAATCCAAAATTTCAGTCAGAGACCATATATCAAAAGAATTTTTAAAAAATAGAATTTGCCTTAACTTTTAAAGATGTTTTAGAACTTCTCAGGTAGTTTGCTGGTAGCTGCAGCATAAAAATAATATAATAAACCTTCCATTCACTGCCAATTACTTACTTTCATAGTTCTTAGGAAGTTTAACATACTTTTTTTTTTTTTTTGTCACAGAACGGAATAATAGCAGCAGAGTTCAGATAGTTTCTGAAAAACAGTCATTTTTCCAAGCAGTGGAATATGTCTGGCGTTGCTATGAATATGAGAGAATACAGCAATATACGTTACCTCAGAGGTACAGTTAATTCAGGGTCCCTGTTGAGTTGAATTGGAACTGGAATTCTGTTTTGATATTTTCTTTAGTTATATTAATTAGTACCTTGAGTCTCCCATCATAAAAACAGTCCGTCATGCCTACCTTCCAACTTACTCCAACATAGCCGGGCAGTTTATATTTTTAATTTTTTTAAAGCTGTATTACATTACAAAATCTGACTTTTCCCTTTGTTTTAACCTAGACTTGGTGTGGGAACAGTGCAGTGGGATGATGACTTTTTTAGCCCTCAATATTTTGGCCTCTAGTGTGTCTGCCCATTTGCTAAAGTAAATTGTAGTGGATGGTGTCTATGTAATCATACAGCTAAGACTGGCGAGTATGCAGATGCCACTTTATCCTGAGATAAAGCTGTGACATAAACTGGCAGTAGGTGGAAAACAGTGTCTACTTTGTGCCATGATATCAGTAGGTTAAAGTTTCCTGCAATTGTAGTTTGGTTTGTTTTGCTTTACTATTTACTATACTATTACTTGTAAGTACTATATAGAGTTGGGATATCTAAATAGATTCAACCTTTATGTGCGCTTTATTTTGGTGCAAATTATTACCTTTAAAAAGTGTGTTGGTGTATAGTGACTTGATTTGCTACCTAATGATTCCATTAGGAGTTTTGATAAGGATTCCTCTGGATATCAAGACACATGGTCCCAGTTCTGTGCATAGAAATACGTCAAGCAACATTAAGAGTGTCAGTGTTGTCTGTGGAGACATATTAAATCACTGGATGAAAACAACCACATCTGCTTATAAATTGTTGAAAAAGACTTGGTAACTTTGGCTGCTTAGAAAATATTTGGAGAGACCTACTCTTTACATCTTTTAGTTTGCATAAAGGAGTGAATAAACTTTTTAGCAGCTTTTAAAAATTTTTCCACATTCCTGTACAGAAAAAAAAATTTAGTTTAGATTAGAACAAAAATTAATCACTAGGGTTTTTTTATCCCAGAGCAAATATTTACAACAGAGATACTAAACACTGGAAAATAGGGTGACTTATAATGGAAGTGACAGCTCATCTTTAACTTTGCAAGGACAAGCAGTACCAATTTAATTAAAGCAGTGTTAAAATAAGACTGCCATTTGTATCACAGTGATTCCACCCCTCCGAAAAGCCCTGCTGCCATTTTGTACCACACGTTCTTGTCCTGTGCAAATTAATACATCGTTTTATTTTCCACAGGAAATCTGAAGACTTTTATAGCAAATCCTCCAGTGTCAAAATGAACACAGGTATGCTGCATCTGTGAGATTTTTTTTTTATGTTATTTTGTGAGAATATCCCAAATTTACTAGAATTTTCATTAACAAATTGTACTATAGTTGATGCTAAATTCAAATTAAGCAAGGTATTTTACTAGTATGCCTGCTTATATGCATTTGTATTCCATATATAAAATTTACATACATGTTTTTCTATGTATGGGTATATATGGATACACAAGATAAGTGCATGTTTAGCCTTCTGTGCTTTATTTAATAGTATCAGTTTTGTGCGTGTATATGTTTTATGTGAAAATACATAGTATAAGGATATAATAGTGGTGGAAAAGTGCTATTAAACCATCACATTTTCTTAAGAAAATGCACATGCTTTAAAAATCCTTTATTTCTGTTCTATGCTGTCACTAAATTAAGGGGCATATAAACACTGCCCTGTGTTATTAGCTGCACTTGCATTCCAGCTGAGGATGATCTTGTGGATATGTTGTACTTATGGTGCTTTGTATTTTCTCTCAAGTTGCTGTGACAGATGTATTGACCAAATTAAGTATTCTGTAGAAAGTTATCTTTGTGCTCTATGACAGTACACTAATATTTGTTCCTGAACTTCTGAAGCCAATAGATAGTGCTGCTGTTTGTGCTTGAAGAGGGAATAGGCCTCTTGAAAGCAGACTGCTGAAATCTGGGCCTCACTCATATCAGAGGTAAATTTTCAGTTGCAGT
The DNA here is from genome assembly GCA_013397935.1 of Dasyornis broadbenti. NCBI lineage: Eukaryota > Metazoa > Chordata > Aves > Passeriformes > Dasyornithidae > Dasyornis > Dasyornis broadbenti. The sequence goes on along the minus strand of VZRN01002821.1, from coordinate 346,362 downwards.
CAGCTCTTTAGACTCCATAGGAGAACTGTCTGGTTTGCAGATTAACTGTGGTGCAAGGATAGACGTATCCATCCTTTCTAAACCAGTGGCTTTATCACTGACTGCAGTGCTTCACCATGACACCTGATATGACATGTGGGACCTGAGGACCAGAACTACCTTTGAAGTCTGAATTTCAGCAGCATACTCTAAATCAAAGGGATTAGCTTCTCCGTGGTAGAGGTGCCATTATATAGATCACTGTATTAATCAGGCTTCATGGCTTCCTGTTGTCTCAGACAACTGGAACTCAGTAGGACCCATTTTTTGAACATATTTTTAAATACAAAGTTAACATATGTTGGCTCACTTGAAACCACTACATTTGTAAATAGAATAAGCAGGATAAATTAATTTTCTCATTTGAGTGTGTACTTTCGTTCTGCAAAGTTTTGGTTGTTCTTAATTGTTTTTCAAATGTTACCCAAGGTTATATTTTTCATTTATAAAAATACTATTTGAAATTTGTCCCATCCTCTTGCATATCTAGTGAAGATGTCTTTCGTAAACATGTCAGTCTGTATAATTAAGGTAGTACTAAAATATGGCTTGCTTCACAGAACTATCATTTCAGAAGTATCTTGGCTAATCATCATAATATAATTACATTGTGCACTGCCATCATATGAGTTAAAATCATATGATAGAGGTAATTTTATAGCTTCTACTTCAAAAATGTAAATAAGGAGGTAAATTTCTAGTTTGTACTACTGCAGTTCTGAAGTATGACTTTGTTCAATGTTATCCTAAGATTTTTTTCATGGAAGTTATAAATTCTCAAGAGAAAAGACATAGTATTTAAATAATCTGCGGCTAAATTGCTTCTCTTGGGGATTGGGAGTCTTCCAATCACACAGGAGCCTAGAAAACAGACTTTAAAGACCTGAACACACCTGAAATCCTCTCTAATTACTTAAGGGCTATCATGATTTTAGATTGAATCTACTCAGCACTTGGACAGTGAAAAATATTTTTTCATCTTCTGTATGGTTGATATTCACGTGCATGTTATCAGCTGCACTAAAAGAAGATATTGACAGAAAACGTGGCATTTCTTATCAGTTCTATTGATGTAGATTGTTTTCTGACTGTAAAAAAAAAAACAACCTGTGAGTAGGGTGTAAAAGTGGACATATTGCACCTATCATTGCACCTATCTAAAGCATTACTTCATTTAAAAAGAGAGTGACTCAGGTGGAAGCTGTTCTGCGTGGTGTTCTGCTCTAGCTGTTCCTTTTTTTTCCCTTTTTTTTTTTTTCTTTCTCCTCTATGCTGTCTTTGAACAGGAGTGCTACAGTTTTGTTTCCGGGTTACTGCTTTTTTCACTTTACTATTTTATAACAGGAATGTGTGCATGGTGCCATTGGAAGCTATCAGATACTATTGATTTGCCACCAGTTTGTTTTAAAAATATGCATTTCATTAATGACTCCTGTAGATAAATGAGTTCTCTAGTTTAATGCCAGTAGCTGGTGGAGTGGCAAAGCTAGTTTATATGCAGCTTTAAAAATAAAAAGTAAATCTACTGCTTACAGTGGGCTCCTGTAATCCAGTGTTCCTTGTGGCTGCAGACTTGGCAGTCTGTCTCAGCAAACCCTCCAGAAGATATTTTTGTCTACAGAGAAAATGTTTTGAAGAGCTTTGGTGTGCAATACTCTACCATATATGGGATTTTAGCATTTGATGTTAATTCTGTACCACGCGTTAGAAAGGAATATTCAGCAGCATAAGGCAATGAAACATCTTTGCAAAAGCAAAGAAATAGAGGTAAGAGAGAGGAGGTTTTAAGAAGTATCAAGGTTACTTTGGCTCATGCTTCCTTTTGGAGTTCAAATGCTGTCATTATTTTAAAATAGTAGTCTCATAGAATATGTGTGTCTTTAAACCCAGACTAAGCAATCATCAACAGAATAATATTTTAAACTATTTATCGGGGGTTTCTTCAACAAATCTTCAGGTATTTTACAGATTGGTGAACATCATTAACTTGGATTAACTAACTCAAAGAAAACATAAGCTGCCTATGAATCTTGCATCAGATTAAAACACAGGATAAATGTACTTATTGTTCATTATACGTATGTGCATACATAGCTCATGTCAGGGGAGAGGTAATTCCATTGAGGAATAATAAATGGATAGAAGTTAATAGTTAAAACAGATTCTTAGTGTCCATCTGTAAACATTTTGGCTGAATTTCACACAGATCATTCTTGATAAATGCATCTAATTTTAAAGTTATTTAAAAAGTTAGCTGTTTGCATTAGATGAAGCACATAAAGAGCAGCCAAGAGTGAAAAGTATGCAGTTCTGGAAGTCTGAAAATATCTTCTGTTTCTTAAAATTATTAATGCAAGTCATCACATGGACTATTCTCTTATATTTTGTCTGGGAGACAAGAATAGTATTTCTTGGGTACATGTGGTGTGTATACATGTGTCTGCTGGGAATGCATTTCCAGTCTCTCTCCTGGTTGGACCTGGGGACATAATGAGGCAGCAGCTTTGCCTGTCTTGGTCTGTTGGATCCAACAGTGTGTATTTGCCTCAGAAGGTCAGAATGCAAGTAAGGAGTAAGAAGCCCTGGTCTAAAGACTTCTAAACTTCATTCACTGTGAGACAAAGGGACAAATGATACTGTTCACAAGTACAGTGAATAGAATAATAACCAGCAAACATTATGTTTGGATGCCATTTTTTCTTTATAATAAGCTGTAAGATCTTATTAAAATTTCTTTTTAAAGCAGCCCCTGGCTGCTCATTCTCAGCTCTTCGCCCAAGGTCACCATCTTTTCATCTTTGCCGCCTTTGTTTATGCTGCTGCTTTTACTGACTCTCTGAAATGGTCTTTGCAAGAAACCCAGACCTTGTTCTTAAATGAAATGGTGGCATTTTGAATCGTCTCCATCTGGCTTTGGAACAAGATCCAACCAGTAGACTATTTGTCAAATACAGATACAGCCCACTTAGGGCGATGCTGTCTCTAGTGGGAGCAGCTGTTGGGGTTATGTATTTAGGGGGAAGGTTAACTGTGGAATCGGAATTAAGGGAGGGAGAGAAAAAGAAACTGCAATTACATTTTAGGCAACTGTTTTGATTGTGAGTTATTGGCCAGCTTCATGGTCTAGCATTGCCTGCAGACCTTAGCTGGTTCGGGTCTTCTTTGCTTCAATGTTAAAGAAATACCTAGTAAGACAGGACTCATTCCTGAAGAATGAGGTCAAAGGAATTGTGGATGTGTGTATACGTATTTGCCCACATATTTTTTTTAATATGCAAACATTTTGTATAGATTGTTTTACATATCGTCATTTGTTCCTTAAGTAACAGCTGTGCAATCTTAATTGCTTATAGTTTGCAAGTGAAATGAGCAGAAGATCATTAATTCAGTCTCCCTTATTACTCCAGACTTAAAGCTTTATGGTTTTCTTTGGACTTCATGAATCTGGGGGAATATAGCTAGTATTTGCTGGAAATTCTATGTAGCTATGAAAAAAGGAATACAGGCTGGAATAAGCCTCTTCAAGTTAACTGTGTAAGGCTGTGCAGATAAGAGAAGCAGTTTGTAAACTGCTTCTGTTGAGGCAGCGTGCAGGTTCTTTTGGTTCTTATTCAGATATGGTGGCCTTGACGTAATGGAAGCCTGGCCTGAACATAGAGGGGAAGATGGAATCCATCATCCATAAATATGTGCTTGCCCACGTGTTCATATTCCACTTGAAATTTTTGCCCAACTCAATATCATATAAATTTGAGGTTATGTCTTAATTAAGTGCTAACTGGTTCTCATTATTTTGTACAAATACTGATAATTAATGCAGGTACAGACTTGGGCAAATATGTATATTATATATATGGGGGTAAATATTGTATATACTCAGTTACAACATGTTTTATTTTGCTAGATTATGGGTCCACTAAGTACAAAACTGAACTCAGTTCAGTTACATTAAAAACTAAATGGAAGCAGAATTTCCTGAAGTTAAAATAATTAAATATTTGCAGTCAGTTTCTTGTCTTCACTTTCTCTATCATGAAATTCAGGAAGGTAGCTCCTGAAAAATTACAAATAAAGTATCAATTTGTAAAAGCTGTGACAGTATAACAACTTCTTTTGCCTGTTAGTTTATATTAAATGTGTATGCTTTCAAAGTGTGCCAATATTCAGATTAGAACAGAACCTCAGTATCAACACATTGTCAGATCTCGTTGGAATTACTTCTGATGTATGTCAATGGTGGGGAAAAGGAATACAAGAATGGAAAATTACCATTTCCATTCTATATTTATGTAAGCAAACTAAAACAAATGTGCACATTTGATAGCCATTGCCTTTGTTTCACAGGTACAATGCCAATAATTAATGGCAGGTAATATATTGCTTTCAACTGCTGCTGGCTGAAATAATTTGGGCTTTTGCCCTGAGCCTTGGAATTGGCAATGAGTCTTTGGTACCACTTACATATGAGGCAGTGGCTCTGATGTTTGCCGATGTTAAGAACTACTTAATGCATATCCTGCAGGACCTGTGGCCAGGGGAGTATTGGAATATTGAAATAGCAGGGGAATATTGGAATGAGCAGAGAAATACAAGGAGCTCACTTCTCTTGTAGATGTAAGTTAAAGATGACTCTGTGGCTCAAATTACTGCTATCATAGGAAATACTTCCTGCAAATAGGTTTCAGGTCTTCGTTAAGACCTTAATTGTATAAAACTCCCTGTCACAGAAATAAAAGAGGCCCTTATCATACTTGCAGTTGGTGACTTTATTGAGGCACTGAATGAAATTTCAGTAGTATCAAAGATTAAAATTAAAATAATCATAATAGTGAAGAGCTGGAAAATATTCTGGTTAAATATAATTGGGAAGAATATTTATTAACTTTCTCTTACAACTATGCTAGAGTTGCTAAAAAGCTAAGTTGTGGGAAAATTGTCTTCTAATAATAAGAGAGTATTTATAAAATGTAATGGCAGCTCCAGTGAGAGAGGAGTAGAATAAAGAAAGAAAGGAGTTGAGTAAGATTCAGAAGGAAGGTTTTTTCCCATACCTCATTGTTTGAAATTATTTTAGAGTTCTAGTCATTCCATGAGAAATATTACTCAGTTCCAGACATACATTTTTTTAACTTACACGAGATAAAAAAAGGGAAGAGGGAGAACCAGGTTGTTCCACCAAAGTGAAAAAAAACAATCATGCCCTCTCTAACAATTTTGTTTCTTGAGCGTAAAGGATCCAAAAGACTGAACAAAAGTACTTTGTTAGCTGATCAAACATGAGCTTAGTTTATGAATGGTGTCTTTCTAATGCATACAATGAAATTATTTTACAGTACAGATTATTGATTAATATTATTCTGAAATGCTTAATCCTTTATCTTGATTACTTGTTTGCTTTTACTAATTAACTGTAATTAAGCAGTCTTTCAGGTAACAGAGTGTGTACATATTTCCCTAGTGGATTAAGTATTAAATATAGCTTTCTTTGCTTATTCTCTGTGAGGTTTATTGTTGTTTAAAGCTTGTGAAATTTTATGTATTCTGCTAATCTGCCAAACTTGCAACTTCACACATTTCTGCAGCAGTTCCCTAACTGCATGCTTATTTTCATATATGTTTGGCATATCCCACACTGTGATATGTTGCATGTGCTTGCTCTCTTTGGGGCTGCTGTCTGTATTGTTTTGTGCTTCCAGATAGCGGTGGGTGTGCTCGCAAACGTGCTGCAATGTCTGTCACATTAACAGCCGTGAAGAGAGTTCAGAGTTCTCCAAACCTATTGGCCTCAGGTATAACCACTAACCACCGAGAAACAACTTCTGAATGGCTTTTTCATAGTGTTCTGCACTCCTGCCGTATTACCTTGCAAGAAGAGTAACACTGTTTCCTATTCCATTGACAGACTTATTACTTCTACAGTGCTTTTTAAAAAGTAGTCTTAATTTCTCTCTGCCTATGCTTAGTAGTCATTTATGAAAACAATCAGGAGTTATTTGTAAATTAATTTTGCATTTGATCTATATTTAGGGTCTCACATCCCCTGTATTTTTTTCAAGATAGCAAAGCATGAAAAAGAGGTTTTGTTTATTACAAACATTATATTGAAACTTGATTTAAAAACTCTTCTCAAGGAAAAGAATCTGAGCATTGTTGTAAAATCATTGTCAGAAGGCAGATTACCTTCAAAAAATCATTTATGAAGCGTATTTACCTAAAAATATTCGTTACAATAAAAAAATACTAAATATTCATTAGACAGGCAGAACTGCTTCTTATCAATACCCCTGTGTGTTTTTTGCAAAATGAATTTATTTCTAACACAAATTAATATTGAATATTTCTTTTTCAGGGTCTGATTCTCAGTCTCCAGATTCAGGTAAATAAAACTGTATTATTTATGCATCAGTTTTATACCATGTAAGTGGGTGAATAACAACAACCTTGTATTTTATTTCATTACTCCGTACTTCCTCGTTCTTCAAGGAAAGCACTGCTGGGATTGTAATCCTAATTGTTAATGGTTAAGACCTCAAATTCAGGTCTCATTTGAAAGCAGTTATTTCCTGTAACACAGAATATGTTGTCAGAAAATTGAATTGCGTGGGAAAAACCAGACTGCTAATTTGCCACCTTTAACTTCATCGCTGTGGCACCATTCGTTGGTACTTGCTATTTCCTTTTTAGTGCCTTACTCAGGATTGCAAGTTCTGCCCACCTCACTTAGCAGCCTGCTCACATAATGTGTTACTTTTCCCAGCCTCTTACAGTATTATGTCTTCAACATCTCCCTCTATGTTTGGCCAACACTTTGAGGGCATTCCAGGTCTGAGGATAGCGAAAAAAACATGGCTGGTTGGAAAGTCGAGGTGTCATTCAGATTTGGCAATAAGATACATTACTGGAACAATTAATTGGGTACTCTGGTGAAATTTTGTGAAACTGCCATGACCAGCTAACTACATGAGCTGAGATGTTTTTCAAAATCCAACACAGCTGAAAAGTTCAAGAACCTAATCTGAAAGTGAAAGACCTTGAGCCTGATTTATACAGGGGCCAAAGTACCAGCATCTCAAAAGGACTCTCAAGGTTAAAATCCATATTCTGTATGAAAGTTGTGGGAAATCAAACTGCCCAATACCAGGACTGTTGTCAGTACTTGAATTTTTTTAAATTTTAAAGACCATTATTTTGTAGAGTGGCAGCTTTAGCCATGTTCTTATAACTTCCATGGTGAAACAGCATCATTGTCAGTTGTGTAGTTTGTTTAGTAGCTGGCTCGCTATGTTGAGAGCAGTGTAGATCTACTAATTACACCCAAAAAAATGGTTTCATTCTTTTTTATTTACAAAAGCTTGGAAATCTTACAGTAATGGAAGTAGAGAGACACTGAATGGAGACGCCAGCAGTTCATCTCTTTCAGCAAAAGGTTTTAGGAGCGTGCGGCCAAATCTACAGGATAAAAAATCACCAACTCAGGTAAAACTGGACACACCGTGTTTAATGCCGTGCCATTGCTGGCGGGGTTATTCTGGGGGGATAGGACATGTAGATGGGATACCTCTGTGAAACATTGTCCTGATGTCTTCCAGGCAATGTGAATCACCTGTTCATATGGGTCATTACAAACTGGTTTACTGCATAGATAAAGCATACTCCACACAGACTGTATGCCCCCAGGTTAATTACCAGAAATTGCTTTCAATGAGCAAGACAGACAGCTAAATAAAACTAGGTCATACACAAGTGAAAGCTTTCTAGGAGTGTTCCCAGACTTCAAAGGGTACTTATTAATAGTTTACACTTGGAAAAATGCACCAGTCATCAAAATATCTGAGAATTAAAATTTATTAATTATGTGGTAGAAAATGCTTCTGCCTTCTTCGCGGAACAATGTAATTAGAGTACACTAAAAACAAAAGCAAACAATAACAAACCAAAAAAAACCATCAAAACCAGAAAAACACTCCACACTTGGAAACATGTTTATCTGTCAAAATGATATCAACATACCAATTTTAATACTGTCTCTGTTACTATTTCAATTCAAAGATTTAAGAGGCTCTGTGTTTTATATATGTGTGTTACCTGTGAATAATTGCTTGCTAAGATCGTGGAGTACTTACATACCTGAATGCTTTCACAGCAATAATTCTTATTCAGTGTAATAATTTTTTTTTTAAAAGAAAATTGATGATTTTGGGCTGCCTTCTGATCTCTTCTGATCCTACTTTACTCTGAGCAAATGGAACATCTGGCATTTTAAACAGAAGTTATACAGCCCTGCATAGGAAAAGGTGGTGGGAACCTGACCAGTTTAGTTGTCCATTGAATTGAGCAATGTTGAGATGAAGCACTTTAATTTGCTAGTTCCTATATTTAAATATAAAATTAAAGCTGAATTGTATCTCCTGCTAACATTTACTTTCTTTCTGTTTCTTCTTCAATGTTATTGTGCTGTGTGTGGATGCTTTTGGCAAATAAGGCACCCCTGCCACCTCCTAGAAAAGAAAGTTTTCGGAAAGCAAGAGTAACTAATGATGAGAATGACATTAATCTCCAGGCAGTAACTGCTGGTCCAGCTAAACACCATCCCATGGATACTGCCTGTAACACTAGCAAGACATCTGTTCAGGAGACAGTGTCTTCTCAAATATCTAACACAAGTGTGTCCTATGCACAAAAAATCATTAAACCACTGACCTCAATCTCCAGTGCAGACACAAGCACAGTAGCTGGTATTAGTACTACTCTCCATCAAGGCCAAAGCCAACAGTCTCAAAAACGTAAGATATCTACCCTGAAATTAACCCGGACACGTGACCCAGCAAGTAGCATTCCTTGTAATTCACAGCAACAACTCAAGCCTGTTGAAGAGCCAGTATTTCCACAAAGGCCAGTCTCACCTGCCTGTAACCCCATGCCTGAGATACACACAGCATCTCTTTCTGTTCAGATAGTTCCCACCCCTGACAATAAAGCAGAGCCTGAAATCCAAGATCATCCACCTAGTATTTCTCCAGACACTTCAAAGATGTCTTCAAAGGATTTGGAACAAAAGTCTACAGCTCTTCCTTCTTCACAGGCTGCAGAATGCCATGTGGTATATTTAATTTTTCCATCTTTTATTTTAGATCTTCATGAATCACTTAATAACCATCTGTTTAGTTATACTTACATTACCAAAGTTAGATCTTGTGTTTTCTGGGTAAAACTACCTGTCACATGGATCAAAACAGAAGCGAACAAAAACTGAAGGTTTTGGAAGGCTATTGAAAAAAAAATTTCTAGCTGAGCTGGAAGGCAGACTTCTTTGTTCCTCTATGAGCACCTTACGGAGTGCAAAGGCACCATAGGAAATTAGTGTACTGTAGGTGATACATCTGCTTAAGTGGATCTTCCTAGAGAGAGTTGCATTAGAGGGTTATGCTTCCATAGATGCTGGAAGGATCAAGTATGGATAGAAAAGCATTAGTTTGGGTTGGGGGGAGCTTAAATGCAGCTCTGTCGGTTTGCTAGGGCCACAAAAATACATTTTGTCAGTCAGTGCTTTCTGCAAGGCTGCGCGCTGCTGTCTCCTATGTGCCCTGTGCAAATAGCACTTTTTAAAGAAAAAGGGTTGGTAAAATCTTTGTCAACGATGTCCATAGTAAACATCACAGGGCACTGAACTTATAAGTCCCTCTGTTTCCTCTATACTTTATGCCTACTGAAATGAAAATTCTTTAACTCTACTGATCTTATCTAGGAAAAATGGGAGTATCAGGCACACAGTTTAGGACCAGAGGAGAATAAGTAGGGTTTGTTGTGACTCAGAAACTCACTGAGTCAAATAAAATAAGCCTGGAAGCAAGAAAGCAGCAGTGAAAACATACCAGGCAAAAGGAGAGCTCTGAATAGACTTCATCATTTCTACTCTGCTTTACCTAGTCACATTAAGACATTTCTATTTAAGAAGTTAATTTTTCTAGTATATCTACCAATATATGAGCTTATCTGTGTTTGAAATGGAGGTAGAGATTGCTATAGGTCTATGCATATCTGCCTCAAAACCTTGTCTGAGTGAGAATCCCATCCAGGCTGTGGTTCTTTCAGAGCATCACATTCAACCAGGTCTCTGCTCTGGAAGCCATAAGTATCTGCATTAACAACAGCATAGCTTTAAAGTTGTAATATGTCTGTCTCCCTCTTCAACTCCCAAGTTAAAATTTTGATCAGAACAAAACTCTGTAAAATTATACGGCAACAATCTACAATGCTCTTTTTGAATACTCTCCATTAAAAAATAGAAGCACAGAAGGCTTAATCACATTTGTCCTTCTGAAGCCTAGACACCTAAAATATCATCTTAAACCCTTATTTTAAGCTGCATAATATTTAGAACACTTTGAGAAAAACAAGTTGCTTTAACCCTTAGAAGAACTAGTCTGCTACTCAGTGATTTTTGTCAGGTAAAACAAGTCAGTTCAAGCAAGAGCCACAGTAAAGAATCAGTGTTAGAACAGTAAGGAAAGCTGAGCAACAACTTTTTCTGGTAGATAGAGTAGATATGAAGATTATAGATGGCAGGCTTGCAAGTCTTTTAAATATGGACGTCCAAGGATACTGTCAAACAGCAGAACAGGTGTAGGTATGTAGGTGTGGGCAGTACAACTTATGTGTCTGTTATCTTTTCACTTAAAAATAGTTGCTCAGCCTATTAGAATATGATGCATTATATATGGTCAGATAAATCAAAGTGTCTCTCAAACAGAAAGTGTGACAGCTAACAAGGATTAGGGAAAATACCTTTTTATGATCAAGAATAATACTCAGTCTAATCAGAAGGACTAAAAATAATTTATCTTCTAGCTACTTTGTTTTAGCATTTTAAAAGTCAAAACACATTTTGCAGTTTCTTTTTAATTTAGAATCTTGTTTAGTTTCACTTCGAGCTGAAAAAGATCAGAAAAGTATCTGTGGCTTGTTTGGCAATTCTACACTTACTTTACTGCCTTCTGCTTGGTTTCAGTCTGTGGGAACCACTATCAGAAATTTGGCAACTGGGTTGCTCTTAATAAAATGATAAAAATTTCAGTTGATCACATAGATCATTAAGGAATGTAGCCAGCTTTTCAAGCTGTATGCCTTTATGGATCTCTTATCTGCAAAACTCAGTTGACATTTTCCGTGAGTTCAGATTTGAAATAAATTCTAATTAAGGGGTGTATTTGGCATCACAGTTGAGTCGCGGAGCCAGTGGGTTTTGTAGCTTTTTGTTAAAATACATACCTAAAACTAAAGTACAAATCAGCATGTGAGGTGGTGTAAAATTCTGCATCTGGTGAGGTCCCAAAAATGAAGATGCCATGACCTAAAATTAGAAATAAAAGCTGAAGCTATGTGTTTAAAAAGATTTATTTTCTGACTCAGATCTTGGTTTAAAACCTTGAGACTGTTATAGTTAATGCCAAATACTATGATCCCCTTAGTGCTATATGTCACAGTATTTGCAAATTTCACAATTTCTTACATAGAAAATCAACTTTCAGTGTACTGCACAGGATAGTACATTCCTTTTAAAAATTGGTTTAGATCAGCAAGCTCTACAGGACTTTGCATACAAGTTAAAATACTTTTGTACATACAGCTTATAGGCTGTATGTCAATCTTATGTCCTTGAGAGATGCTCTCAGACTGTAAGTTAGGCCTACCAGCAATATTCAAAGCTTCTGCAGAAACTCTTAAAAAACAAATACATTTAGAAGGGTGCAAGTCTCCTTCTGCATCTGGGTTTATGTATGTGAAGGAGACTGAGGTAAGATCAGGTAATCATCACTTAAGAGGTGGTAAAAGAGAAATACTTTGCATCTGTGGGTGTCTGTGTCTAGCCAACATGTACAACTATTATGTCACGATGTCAGTATGGAAATACACAGCCAAGAGAGCTTGTGTGGTCCAAGTATCTTGCTATGTTTGTGCTGCTATTTGCACTTAATTTCAGTGGTTATCTGTTGAAACTTGAGCAAGCAGAAGTGTGGTATGACTCACCAAGTGACATTTTGTAAACAACCCTACTCAGAGAAAGGTTAAACCCCTTAAAAGTATATATGAAAATAGAAGCATTCAAGTTACTCAATATTAGGGTTTTTTACATTATTACAATCTTAAGAGATGCTGCTTCTTTGTATCATGCTGCAGATACAGGAGAAATAACTGAATTTGTTTCAACAGAGAAATTAGTATTTGTTAGTATGAAACCAATGCGGGTAAATTTTCTTGTTCAAGTTTCTTATAAGAAGTTATAAACTGGAGTATTCTGAACTGCATCTTCAGAAATAATCACCTGATATTTTTATGTTTATTCTGTTCCTGGGTGTCCTGTTGTTCTAGATACCACTCTCTAAAAGTGAGGATGTGAAACATTTGTTGTGTTATTTGAATTCCTCAGATGAGTTGAACACTTGGTTTAGAATGTCCTGGAGGAGTAAAACATCTATAGCAGATGTTTATGAAAGTGTTTCTTTTGCCAACCTTATAGCTGTAGAAAAGTGCATCAAGGAAAATAAGCCTGGAATTAAAATAAAGAAATAAATTTCTAAATCAATTAGTCTAGTATATTTCCAGGTGTTAGGTGTTGACAATACGTAGAGTGACATAGAATAAAGAGAAGACAGGTTTCAATGTTCTTGGGGACAGATGTGAAGCAAAGAAAATTGAGCGTGCAATTTTCATTTTAAGTTCTGTATCACTAGTGCTATTTTAGACAAAGGCTAAACTCCACCTCCTTATACTGAGTTTAGAATAGAGGGCTAGGTAGAAAAATGGGCTTTGGAATATAATTTGCAGCATTAGTTTGGAGATTTTGAGATCAGCTTTTAACAATTAAAAATAGAGGTATTTTTACCCATTTGTGCAAATGTATAGGTGTAATTTGATTGTTGGCTACTAAACTTTGCTATGTATTAACAAAATGAGTTTAATCACTTACCTCTAAGTCTCCTTATCTGTGTCTTGACTGTTGAAGCAAGGCCAGTACTCTGGTGTCATTAGTAATCTCACACCACTGCCCACATACCTTGCAGTAAAATGATAGATGACTGATTTTGAAACCCACGCTAGGATCACCTGTCTACTCTATGTGAATTGGATAAGAACTGTATTCTTCAGGCCTGACATTTTACTATGTGATGGAAGAGAAGCATTTCAAAGGACCATCAGAAAGCTGTGCTTCAGACCTTCTGTTCACATCAAGACTGATGACATTTATCTCTCTCTGTCTCAAGTGTTGCTCCACAACCCAAGATAGTCACATAGTTTAGCTAGTTTTTCATCAATCTAATTGATTAAGTACTTGTTTGGCATTTAATCTGCCTGACTTCTGCTAGCATTTCTTGTGCTATATCAATAACAAACCTAACCTGAAGCATGCTGAATGGAACCAGTGTTAAAAGGTTTCTGGAATGCATTCAGCCTTGTCTTACTCTTACTTGTCACTGTGAAAAACATAAGAAAGTATGATTCATATATGAGATTTCATGCACAGTGAAAAATATGGATTAGTAGTAGCCAGCTGTATGTGTTTGAGATTACCAAAACTCCATGTTTTTTAAGGGGTATAAATCAGTTTTCAAAAACAATGCTGTTTTAAATCACAACTTCAGCCACTCTTTCCCAGAGAGATGGTTATACCTATGGCAGAATTCTAGAGCCGGGCAGAACAGAAGTTCCGCTCTACAAAGCTGAGAAGCTTCATAGTGGGAATCAGTACCTAGAATTTCTGCATTCCATCTATCTGCATTGTAATAATGATAACTTTATATTCTTTTTAAGAATTTGGCTTGATGAAATCAGCTATTACTTGCCAAACACAATGAATTCTTTAAAGTCTCAATTTCATTAGCTCTCTGGATGCACCCTGAATCTCTGTTCTTGTGTTGTCGATCCCTCCTTTTCTCAAGCATGCAAGCAATTGTCTCTGTTCAAAGCCAGATCTGGTTTACTAGATTTCTCAAGTCTGGATAATTTCCTGTTATTTTAACAATATAGAGGTTAATTTACACATTTTGGCTCAGTCATATGCAACTTTTCTTCTGGGGATGCTGAGAGGATATCTGTTCTCAAGAACTTCAGAGCTTCTCTTTGGCTCTGCCTCATAATTGAAGTGTGATCTCCTGGTTCCTGTCTTTTGCTGGAGATCTTTGTATGATGATCTAGTGACATAGATGATGAAAGTCATCATGAATGATGATTCTGTCTTCCCTTTGTGTTGGGTGAAATGACTTTTTCTTATATGTGTATGTAAGTGCATGTATCTTAAACCCCTGGTGTATTATGCTATAAAACTATCTTAATTTCTCATGAAATTAATTTTAATAGTGTTCCATTGTTCTTTTGAAATTTCCTCAATCAAATCAGTTCTCTGAAAATACCATGTCCTTTTACAGTCATACACTCTGTTACTGATTATTTTGATTAAGAGGTAATCTGCTCAGATTTCTTCTAGCAAAAGATTAACTTGGGGGGGGTTGATCAATTGTAGATTTGAAACATTGCTGTGAATAAGATTTGGATTTTAAGATGTTTGACTAAAGTTTCTTCACTGTTTTAAGTGCAGATTTTAACAGCAGCTTTTGGCAATTTTTGTGTACCCTAGAGATCCAGTGATGCCAAAGATTTCTTTTGAATAAATTGGAACAAGTGATAGATATCTGTTCACATACTTAAGATTCTTTTCTGTAATGCTTATTCATAGGGATGGTCCTATTGACCTCAGTAAGGTTATTTGTATAAATTCTAGTTGATCTCCACAAGAATTATGCAACTGGAACCCCAGTGACCTCTCATAAGTAGCATAATCTGGGTTGTGTTCCAAGTCTTCCATAAGGGCTTTAGAAGATATTTTCAGATTTTGGATTAAAATGCCAAAATGGCATTTTAATCTGATGGCTTGAAACATTTTTTGAATGATTAGAGTTAAAGACATCTGCCTAGTCTAAGCATAGGAAATAAAGTAGCATTTACTATATATGATATTTTACTCCCCTCTGTTTTACATACATTTAAAATCCCAAATACTCTTTCCTAGCAGCTATTCCAGAGTTCCTCAGCCCTATCAACAGTGAAACCATTAGTGCTGAAGTAGGCAGTATTTTGAATACTTAGGAATTGGTTGAAAGCTTGTGGTTAATAGGCAGTATAGAAGGATTTGTGCAGCTGCTTAACAAATATTGGATGCCAACATGCTTTTCATCTTTAGTTCAAAAAGAGGTTGCAGATGCAAAAAGCCAGTTGCAGGACTAGTTTAAACTCAGTGTCCCGTGACTGATTTGAAACAACAGAACATAAAGCTCATATATTGTGTGGCACTTTTCAGAAGCTCTCTCATGAGACTGCTCCCTTCTACTTTTAAGGAACTGTGCTGAATCCAAACAACTAGTATGTTTTGTTTCAGTATGTCCTGTTCTTGTGCTCCCAGTCTTTGTTCCTAAGATTTATACCAGTTACCCTAAAAATCCTCATGTCCTTTAATGTTGAAAAGACTTCTATGCATACACCTTATAGAGTAGGTTGACAGGGTGCTTCCAGGATGCTTGGAAATTCTAAGATCATTCAAATATTTTTGTTAGAGAGGCAGTGGAGAAGATGTATTCAGTCACGAAGCAAAAATTTCATCATATCATATGAACATTCATTAATAGTGTTTCTGTTTAGCTGGCAGTCCTGCCCATCTTTATATTACAGTTAATTTCAAAATCATACCCGTCCTTGACAAAAAGGAGACTAACATTTGCAGAGATCAGACTTGCAGATATATTTTTCCTTTGAAAACAAAATGGACATGACATTCTCTAGCCTCATATTTGTGTGAAGTATAAAATAGTGTGAACCCTCTCAATGCACAATGGAGATCATTAATATATGCAATATTTTATGAATATTCATCCTCAGCACACTATGGTTTCTGGCATTGCTTCCACTAGTATTTTATGCGTTCATTTCTTTCATGTTGTCCTACTCTAATATAGAGCGTGGTTGATTTATTTCCTAATCTTTGTGAATGTGAACTTCCCCGGGTGGATGAAAAACTTACACTTTTGTAATTCCCCTACACCCAGCAAGAGGCAAAGGAAAAAGTTCTTTATTCATTAAGTAATCTGTTTCTTTTCTTATTTTTTTTTTCCTCAAATCTCAGCTTGGAAACCAGAAAGTAACTGCCCCTGTGATGGAGGTAAATGCTTCACAGACACACAGACAAACAGCAACAGAAGCTTCTCCACTGCCTCTTCCTTCTCCTGTGGTACCAGTTAACAGAGCCTTTTTCTCACCAGACAGTGGCACCCATCTAGTACCATATTCTTTGCCAGCGCTTGATGATTTTTTGCCTTCACGCGTTTATAAAACCCCAGCGCTCTCACAGTTTTCATATAAATACCCATACCTAGCTCCTGAAAATATTATCCACAGGAATGAAACAGCCTCTGTGAGCACAGACTCTGCCATGAGCGAGTGCTCCTCCCGCACAGTGAGTGAGTCCTCCACAGCCATTCTAGATGAGCTGCAGACTTGTAGCTATGATCCTACTGACTGCTCTGAAACACCTTCCCCAACCTTGAGCCAGATGTCTGCTGTGTCAGATGGCACCACCTTAACCAACACTGCTGCCACTTCTCATGTAATTATGCTTCCTTTTTTCCTCCTCCATTTTGTTCAAACAGGTTGTCCGAGGGGAACAGACTTCGACCTTTTCTGTTATCCCATTACACAGACAAGTATTCTGTTAGTAATTTTGCATGGTCACAGTCTGACAGTGTTTTGCAACAGTTGTTTAAAAAAGGTCATTGACATAGCAGATTTGGGAGTAGGAAATGACAACAAGGTTGTTGCACAGTTGTGTGGTCAGCTAAGGTGTATCAAACACTTTGCTTAAAATAAAAGAAAATAAATTCAAGAAATACCTGTTCCAAATGCATTAATAGCAAGCATTCTGTAGAGTTCAAAGAGATATGTGTAAGATATTGTTCACAATTTACAGGTTTGTGGAGTTTGTAGCATCTGGACTACCACCGTTTTTGATTTACACTTAGATGCAGGTTTCAATAATGTAATTTGTAAATTCATAGTACATGTTGGCAGTGTTTAATGCAGTTTTTTCCCCAGCCATGACCACTGACTGCACAGAACTGGGTTTTTGTCCTCTAACTAACTTTTTCCTCTCCTAAGCACAGTTTCTTATAAGACTGAACTGCATAAATAATCTTGTCCTGCTACTTTTCTTTTGTTCAAGTCAAGGGAAAAACCAGTATCCAGTTAGATACTTTATACATACATTCACTTTTCTGTACCTTAGTACACTCATACATGGGTAGAAAGAAGGTATGGAATCTGGGTCAAACCCAGATCACTTCTGATTTCTTTTGAGATTATCCACATGATTAAAATGAGTCAGAAAAAAGCCTTCATTTAAATTGAGCAATTCATTGCTGAATTGCAAAACAGAGAGATGTTCTGAATCCAAAGTTTTACTGGGTCACAGCAGTGTTCAAACTTTGTACAAATACTTTAGCATACTGTAATTTTAAAGCCTGAAAAGAATAAACAGTATATATATTTTTAAAGTTTTGTGTATACTTTATAAAAAGTATTTTGTGCCCAAGATTGCACATAGTCACCTGGAAAGCCAGTGATGAGTTGCAAATGCTCTGGATGCTGCTAAAAAAACAATACTAATAACAGGCATGTAAACACTGTAATTCTTAACTTCTGTAACACAGCTCTGAAACCATGTTGTTTTTTTTTTTTTAAGAATCATTGCCATGAATCTGCATACAACCGAGTAGTTGTAGCCAAAGATACTATAACCAGTATAGACTGGTCAGACACAGTCGCTACATGACCATTTACTAGCTATGGGAAGCATGGAACATTTGTATTTTCTTGTAGCCTACTTCTAAAATAGCTAACTGTATTTGTTTTCTTTAAGCACCATTTTTTGCAAGTGAAAGTGAACAGTTGGTCCTTCTTTCCTTTTTGGGGTTCGTCTCCCACTAGAAGGCTATGTAATAGTCACGTCTGACCACCACTTTCTCTTTTAGACATGGCAGGGATGAGCATAACATTTGTCCACCATTAATGGTCAAAGCAGAATGAAGAGACACCCACCAAAGGGCAAAAATCTCCAAACAGTCCTAAGAGTCTCACAGAAATTAAACTGCTGGCAAACCTCAACTCTGCAGCATCGAAAAGTCTTAATTTCCCACTCTCTGTAGAGGAGGGCCAGATGGCCATAAATGCATCCATGAAATGACAAAAGGATGGGGAAGCTGGTGGCACGCACACATATGTTGTCATTGGCTCTACTCCTGTAATTATCTTCATTTTTAAAAGAAATGGCTGTTGATTTTGTAGGTGAAAACCACTGAGAGGATGATAAAAGTAATATAGGATTGGGCCATCCAGCACTGAACCTGCATAGGATGTAACCATGCTTTTAAAGGCTTTCTGTCCATTTTGGGCATATTTGTTCATTCATGAGTTTCTTAATGAGACTTTAGACAAAAAAGTTTTAAAACAGCTCTTCTAGAAGAAGCAGCAGCAGCAGGAAGAGCTGAGTCAAGAAAACTGACAAATATTCAAGGCAAAAGGCAGAGCTAAAGGTAAAACTGTGGTCAATTTTCTGTACCTTTAGTCACAGATTACAGATTCTTTGAAAACCTGAAGTACAGGAGTTGCAATTCTTATTTGAGGTTATGCTTAGAACTGGAGTTAAAATGGGAGAACAGCTGGTTTAGGAAACAAATTTTTTTCTGATTCTATTCTAATTATGAACATTTTCCCTCTAAAGTAATTTTTGTGGGTTCTTCATGTTTATGTAGTTTGAAATTGTGGAATCTAATGGAAAGTTGGAAATGGAAGTACACATTAGATTTTTGCCTCTTCCCAAGTTCTGTGACTGTCATGAGCTTCAAGAATTGATTCTGAGTATTTTAGCCTAATTCAATGTCTTGAGGTCAGGCATGTGCTGTGCAGCATTCTTGCACAGAACTTCTCAGATGCCCATAAAGGGCCCTCTCTCCCTGGCTCAGCAGAGAGTAAGTTAGAAAGCAGCTCCAGTCCCAGATGGATGCCTTCCTCTGTTCTGATTCAGAAATCCAGAGTGCTGCTCTCTCTGATGCTTATGCAAATTACAGGAATTTTAAACCTGATACCTAGGAGGAAGTGGCTCTGTTTGCAGTGGAGGACAGGTTAAGTGTATTGGAGAAAAAAAAAATTAATAGAGGTTTCTAGGGAAAGAAACATCATGAAAAGTGAGGATTATTTTCCCAGTAAATTGGAAAATAGGTGCATTTTGGTTAAATAGGGGTTCTTTTCCATATTGTCTTTTTTTCCCCGCAAAGAAGATTACCCGAGGAAAGCAAAAAGTCTAAACCATGAATAGGCATCTTAAATGATTTCACCTCCTTGTAAGATCTGGAAATAAACTCTGTCATCTGGACCTAAAGTGTCACATTCTCAGATTGAAATGTCCCAAATTCCATGTGAAGAAAAAGCCTTTGAAACCTTGTAAAGCAATCTTTTAGAACTAACCCTATCAACAGTGCAAGATGCATCAGAGAAACAAATGAAACAGTCACTTTTACAGACACTTTCCTCAAAGAGAAAATAATTAGAAACTAAGAAATTATAGCTGAGTTGAGATCCTCTCTAACACATTTAGAAGCACACCCAAAAATGTTATATATGAACATGCCACATACACATTTGTGACTGATGTCTTTCAACTACTTGTGTGGGTCCTGTTTTCATGATATTGTGTACCACTTAAGTGCCTTACTGTCTAACTGACCTATTTGGTGAAGTCCTTTGCAGGAATATCTCAATTTTTTTATTACAGAAATTCATAGGACTAACTTTCAAGTCTACAAAGAACTCACACCAGTTCTGCTCAGAGAAACAAAAGCCATAGTATATGAGTAAAAAGGTGTAAGGCTCTGCACGTATTTGCACCCTGCCTTCCCTGGAAACAAGCTTTCCCAAAAAGACAAATAGGAAAAGATAATGGGTGAACACCTGAAGTAGAGGAGAGATGGCTGGCCTCATCTTGAAACCTTATCTGAAAACATCCCTTCATACGTCTTGACATGCTGTCTTTGAGTTATGTAACTTTTCTATTCTTACAGGCCCCAAGTTGTTTTTGGGTTTTTTTGGAGGAGGGGATCATGTGAGAAAAGCCAACTTAGTTTTGGTTCTAGATTTTACTAAGAGAAGAAACATTCAAACACAAAAGTTTCAATGGAGACATCACCACAACAGAAGTTTTTCTGTTCACTTCTGAAAAAAGCCGTCCTTAAAATGAGAAACTCTTGAATGCATGCTGGAGTTCACATTATGTCTGCATAGGACCCAGAAATTGTTTTGCTCTGTTAGCTATGGGAGGGCAAGGTGTTAAAAATTTCAGATCAAATCAGTAATCTCCAAAATACAAATGTATACAGAAGGTCATTAATGATTTTTTATTTGTAAAACTAATATGCATTTTAGTATGTTTTTATTTGTGCTTTGCTGCTTCACATAGTCTCTTGTTTACATTTGCAGCATGTTTTAGTTCATTTGTTACATAAAATTGGGCAAAGTTTGTAGTTCTAATTCAGATTTGAAGAAGAGTTCTGCATTAAAGGAGATGTTACAGAGAGCCTCCTTCCCATTTCTGCTGAAATATTCACTACCCTCTTACTTCATTCAATGCTTTCTCAGTATCTCAGTTTTGATTCTTTCAATACTCCCCTGAAAGTGATACAGCCCAGATGTAGGAATTCTAAACCTGGGGGCAGATAGCTTCCTCTTCTGAAGTACTTCTAGTGACTAAAACCTAAGTGGCTTTAGGTGCTTGCTGCTTTATTACCAGTTTGCTTAGCTCTCTCATTTTTAATTTTGTTCTGTTGTTCTGTGGTTGTGGGTTGTTGTTTTTTTTAATAGGGGCTATTTATTTTTGTTGTGATAGATTACATATCAACATCCCACAGTCACTTCAGCTGGCTTTCATTTTTTTAAAGGAATTTTCACTCACTGATTTTAGCCAGTCCTAATGAGACTTTTCCCTTCAGTCTGCACAGAAGTTCCCATTAATATCAGTGGTACTTGAGCATGTGCACTAAGGGAATATGTGTCTTGGTGTGAGGGATCTGTGGCAGACAGCCTTTGTCACACAATGTTAGGAGCTTTTACTGCCATCTTCATCTTATATTGCTGTCAGACATTTGCAAACCTTGTTTGTGCCATCTTCATCGCCTTGACCGTGATCTGTCTGTCACCTTCCCATGACAGCGTGTGTCACATTCAGCACACACAAGGAGAGAAGAGGGGAGGTACAAGGTATATAAGAAACACATTCTGCTCCCTTTGTGCTAAGTTTTGTGTTTCAGTGAATGCAGGTGCTATTATGGCTGCATACTGACAACTCGTATAATTGTTGCATGGATGACACTCTTGCATCACTCTTGCTTTGGGATGGCAGTCGGAGAGCTTTGTGTGTAGTTTAATGGGATATTGTTTTGTCTCTCTCAGGCTCAGATCACAGTGAATGGGAATTCTGGCACTGCTGCCAGCCCAGTGAGTCACTTTCAAAGGCCTTTTTCCCCTTCTTCAGCTTACCCTCCACCAGCTTCACTCAATTCCAACATTGTTATCATGCAGCATGGCAGGATGATGGGTAAGCCTCACACAGAATGTTTTCTTTATACATTGCATGACATGTTCTAATTCAGATGGCAAAGTCTACAAACAGTTGTAGAGTGCTTCACGTCCACAGTGAAGGTATTATCTGTTCATCTACCTTGGGAAGTAAATGCAAAAAAAAAAAAATAGCATCTTTTGTTAGGTACAGTAGCGATGCTTAACTGGAGTTGCTATTAAGTTTTATTACTTAGGTGTGTGAGCTAACCTTTGGCCAGTTTTCTACTAGCTTTACCAAGAAAAGGGCATCTATCAAAACAGCTCAACCTGTGCAGCTCCTTCAAATTTTGCCTTAAGAAACCAAGGGCCAACTTTGTACTTTGCTCCTCCCCACAACTTCCATAATTCGTGGGCAAAACTACTGTCAACAAAAGGGGGGCTCTGGGCTTTTAAATACCTAAAGCCAGATCAATCTAAACTTGTTCATTTTTTTAGGGCATCTTTTATTTAAAAATTAAACACAAAACAAATATTGTCAGCCTTAGAAAAGCTCTTTGCCAGTATAATCCCATTTTGCCAAAAGAATAATTTGCTTGCTGTTTTTTCTACCAGTGTTTTGCATATTCAGATAAGATTATACATAGAAAATAAATTGAATATGGTCCCAGAGTTTACATTTTTGTTGTTCTTGCAGGGAAATTAGGTGACAGTTCTCACTCTAAGTCTTACATTTTAGACAAATGCTGCTGTCATCATAGTGATAAGTACAAAGACTGTACTTATGGGTTTCTCCACATCCCAGAATTCCAGATTTTTTTATTGCTCCCAGTTTGCTGATCTAAAGGCCTGATCTAAAACCAGTATTGGTTTGAATATACCTAAAATATGTATTTTCCCATGAGCTTCACTCTTGTATGATGCGGAAGTTCAGTGTTCCACAGTAACAGCCTGGTTTAATTCTCTTTGCTCATGTAAAAATCCCCCTGATGGCCTCAGTTTGAGGCCTATGAAGAATGAAGGATCAAATCCAAAATGTTTTCTAAATTTAACATCATTCATTTTGGGAAAAAGTTCCAAATATTCAGATGTTTGCCACACAGAGTTGCCCCTCACCATATATGTGTAGCACTGAATTGTTTATAGGATTTCAGACTTGAGTAAACAGCTGAAACAGCCATGCCAAATCCAATGCTGCAGTGGGAGTGAGCAGAAATATTCAAATTAAAATTAGAGCTTTCAGTCACCAGAGCTCCTTTTGCAGACTCATATTATAATCCATATATTTTTCTTCAGGATAATGAGTGGATGTTAATGTCACATGAAAGTCAATTGTAATTGTCACCATTGGTGTTAGACCATATATTTTCACTCCCTCCATTCATTTATCCTGCAGTGGGAATGTCTCACTGTACCTGGACTTGCAAAATAGAGGCTTTGTCATAGCAGCCCACTAATTTGCTGAAACCTGCTGCCTGAAGGAGTAGGGCTCTTTTCCCACTATATAGGAAAGAGTGCATTGTCTGCAGAAGTACAAATTTTCATGTCACCTCCCAGCACTGAGGTGCTTTTTGTTAAGTACTCTGCATTTTAGAAGGAAATGGTAATAGTGATGTATAAATTTCATTCATTATAAAGGAAGATTTGAAGTGGAAGGGAAGAAATACTGCAAGTCACTACAAACCAGTAGCAGCCAGCACAGTTCACCTGAATTACTGTAGGTGAATCATCAGATTACTCTACAGGCGCCAAGTTATTGAAGACCATTTTTATGGATTATATGTAAAGTCACATAAATATCAACAACACTTTAAGGGAAGAACATTGTATGCCAGAATTTGGTTCATAAAAATATTCACACATCAAAACTTCGTGTTTCTAAGCACATATCACTTAAGGTTTTTTTCACAAGGCTGTTTGCTGTGCTTACAGAATAGCAGTCTTCTATAGTGTGCTAGACTTGGGGGATGGAAGTTTTGAAATTATGTCACTGGTTTCCAAGGAATGGGTGGAAACAGTGCAAGAGTTTGATTTAGAGGGGAAAGGCTGCAGCACCTTTCTCAATAGATTTTGCTGTATTTGTGGGGTTTTTTCTCTTTTTGTGAGCAAGGTGTTGTGAAAAAGTACTTCTACTCTAGTAAGTTCTTAATGGCTTGTCTGGTCCTTAAATAACTTCATAGTTCTCTTACTGTAACATTGAGTAGAGTAAAGCCCTAGTTAAGGTGATATTTTTTAAAATAATGTATATGTATGTGATTAAGATTGTCAGTCTTTGTTCAGCATCCTGAAATAAGGAAGTGTGTTTTAACTGCCAAGTATGATTATTGTGTCATTACACAATATTCTGTCATGTTATCTTTACAGAGTCCACAGAGACATACTCACAGCATGTTCAGAATGTTGGCAGCACCACCACCACCAGTACAATACCAATCTGTAGGTCCTCAGAAGAAGAAAAAAAAATTACAGTAATTAAAGCTCCACATTATGCAGGGATTGGCCCGGTAGATGAATCTGGAATCCCTACAGCAATTAGAACGGTAGGAAATTCTGGGAAATCTGTGTATGAACTCAAACAATGAACTGATTGTTGTTAATGGGTTTTTCACATTCTTCTACTCTTATATAATGTGGAATACAGTGTGCGTAATCAGCGACCTCGTGAATATAATATTGTGTGTTGACGAAAAGGAGAATGCTGATGGGAGCATAATTGGGCAACCTCATGTTTCTAGTTTTAATTAGAAGTAGCCAAAATTTTGTGCTGTTTTTGTGTCTCTTGTAGTTCTTACCTTTTGGAGGTGCATGGTGATTGCATTTGGTTTATTTCTAAACTAAAGTTTATGTATATTATACATATATGTGTGTGTGAGTGTGCAAATATTCATATATATGTGTATGTATATATATACATTAAAAACTTACACTTCTGCATTTCTTGGGGCAGTGGTTCTCATATCATCAGGGTAGCGTAGAAATCCGTAGTTTTGTTCTGATAGTAATCTAAGGGAGTAGCATTTTTGTGGAAGTGCAGTAAATAATCATTGTGCCCTTGAGTGACACATGAACGAATAGCTTGGGAGCCCTTTCATTGTGACCAGCTCAGTTTTGATCATCTGCCGCTGGTCACTGCTTGAGTGGTCCCAGGATGTCAAACTGAAGAGTTTTGTTTTCACTATGCTGAAGCATTCTTTCCACTCTGCTGTCAGGGCAGCCTCTTCTGGCTGCTCCAGAGAGCACAGTGGCAGCTGCACTAGTTCTGTAAAGGCAGCACTTACTGGCCTTCCCAGCTAGAGAAGAACTGCTGTGCTGGACGGAGAAAGTGAGAAGAGTGGGAGCCAGGATGAAAGCGGCAGAGCCCTTGCAGGTGAAGTCTTAGTGAGGTGTAGGGATGTAGCAGCTGTTGGATGTATCCTGTCTGCTGATATTGAGATACAGGGCTGTGTTGTATTGCCAAGAACTGCTTCAAAGGATTGAAAAATTAGGGAGAAAACAACGAATTAATGGGGAAAATCAATAGGAAAAAATCTGAATAAGTGGTAAGATGGGGAAAATTTTTATAATGGGGGGTGAACTCTACCTTTTCTTTCTTTATTTTGGATGTTAAAAAGTAATATGAGCAGACTCTCTTAAAAATTAAGAAATTTTTTCGCAACAATGCAGTAGCTTCCTGCTCTCTTTTTAAGTAAAGAGTCCTTATGGTTTATATTGGGTATAGTAATTGATTTTGTGCTTTTTTAGTAGCAGATTGTTCTAATAGGGTGCATATCAGTTATATAAGAATATAACAGAAATCCCCCTTAGGTGTTCCTAATGAAGCTGGCAATCTGCCAAACTATATTTAACTTTCAGGTTTTATGAGTTGAGTCTCTCAGATTTTCTCCTAAAAACATAATGCAATTTGAATTGGGACATTTTTTCTGCTAGTTTTGCTCTGGTTTTTGTTATGTTTCAATTTCATGAACTCTTATCGCCTATAATCTTAGTATTACTGAAATAATTCTCACAATGAGATATAAGTTAAAAGTTTACGCTAGTGTGGGTATGTGTGTGTGTCTGATATGTCATTTTGTGTCCTTTTCCTGCCTCTTTAAGACATAACTGATAGTAAAATTGTTCTCAAGATACTGATTTGAGGTTACTTTGTAAGTGTGCACAAGTATATTTGAGCCCTGTGTACCCCAGCTGTGCAAGAACAAAGTTAGTATAGTTATCAGCAAAAGACTCAAATATGCTGCACCTTGCAAAAGTGCTAAAACTGCATTATCCATTATTAGTAGAAGGCAGAATATATCACCTGCCCTTCTCCAAGGTCAGTGAGCAATCCAAATAGGAGTCTTCTCCCAGAAAGTTCAGCCTCAGTCCATCTGAAGAGGGAAGTTTTCAAATTAGATCAATTTATCATTGCATGTAAAGTTTAAAAGTTTCTTACTGTTCCATCTTTGTGAAAATGGCAACAGTCTATAAAAAAAGTGGTAAATGAAGATTCGTGTGTGATAGGTTACACGCTGTGTTCCAAAATGCTGTTCTGCTCAAAGTTAAGGTTGTCAATAAGAACTCAGGAGTATCTGTATTCCAGATTTTGAGTACTTTTCAGGAGTAGGGAGGTTGTGCAAGATGTGGTTATCTCCTCCAAGTGTGTCTTTATTCTCAGAACATGGTTTGTGACAGCTGTTCAGCCAAGGAAAACAGAATTATGTTCTCTTCTTTCTGTTCCTGCTAACCCATTCTGTCCCAGGCTTCTGAGAAGGGAAGGACTCCTATAAAGCTTTTGATTCGCTCAGAACCCCCGTCCCATATTAACGTGTTCCTTCTATGCCACTTTAGCTCCTTCTAGCTCTGAGAAATGCAAGTCTGAAAATTCAGATCATTGTTAAGTTTCTGCCTTTGTGCCAAGCCCTGCCCAAAAGATGATAAAATTCCAAGACACTAAACATGAAATCTCCAAAAAAGACAGGGTAAAATGCTGTTCACCCAGAAAAGCATTCAAATACAGCACCAGTTACCACCAACAGGGACCTGGGAAAGGTAAAAAGATTCATGGAAAGCAGTAAGACTGCACTGTTTTAGTCTATCCAAAATGATTGCTTTATATCTTATTATCAGAAATAAGATATTTATATCTTATTACCAAAACTAAGTAGACTGAAAAGGCATCTACTTAGTAAGACTTAAAAAAAAAATCAAGTCCTACTATGTTTCTTTTCCATACTTAGCAATGTAATATTTCAGCTTGAAAAAAAAAATAAAACCTGAAAAAACAGTTCGCCTGAAAGTCACAGAATCACAGACTATTCTGAGATGGACGGGACCCACAAGGATCATCGAGTCCGGGTCTTAAGTGAATGACCCATACAGGGGTCCAAACATTATTAGCACCCTGCTCCCACCAACTGAGCTAATCTCAGGGTCATAGAGGCCTCCTTTAATTGCATACTTCCTGATGGATGATTATAGTACTGCAGTGATTATGGACTCTCCTAAGAAGCAATTGCAGTTACTTCTTACATCCTTTTCATGCTATTTGGCTGATTGTTTTTTCACATCTGATGGTACCATGTTCCAACATTTAATTGCATCAGCTATAATATATGCAAAGCAGTATGGCATCTGAATGGCTTGGTACATTGTGAATACTGTTAATTCCTCCAACAGTGCTGATGTGTGGGATTAGTGAATATAAATTGAGAAAATGAATTTCAAAACTAATGTATTCTATTTCTTAGCTAATCCTATCTGGTTTATAACTTAAAGCCAAATTATTGGCTGAGGCCTGAAACCTCTAGGAGGGGTTGGGGAGATGATGAGAGAAAGAAAAATTCAAATGTCCAGAAAGATTTTGGGAGACCTTCTTCTCTAGTCACATGGGAGCTTCTCCATACCTGATCTCTTTGTGGGAACCTCCTGTGACTTTGTGGAGGACTTGACAATGCTTGACAAACAGTTTGGACATAGCAGCAGTATTTATGCATTATTTGAAATTTGTTCACCTGCCACTGGTTGGAAGACTCTTCTTGGCTCAATACAACCAGAAAGGCAGTTGCAATACCATGACACTGTTGCAGGTTTCTATTGCTGTGGGAAATGAGGAGGAGGAGGGAAGTTATGCCCATCAATGTGAATTCCTTCAGACCTCCTGGACTTCCTTATAAACTTTTGAGCATGTATGATCCTGGAGCACTGAACAGCATACTTGTTTCAAATCCAGCTAAATTATTCTAACCAGAGTTCCACCTGTCTAGATATTAACATCTTTAGGGAAACAATGTTAAAATGACCTAAATCTGCTTCTGAATAACTTATTCTTTGCAGAACTCAGCAGTATTGGTAGATGGGGGAAGGGACCTATCTTGAGACAAAACTGAATCTCCTTTATCTCTATCTTGCAAGCAGGTCTAGGTAAAAAGCATTACTCTCTGCTTAAATTTATTTTTCTTATCCAGGAGATCCCCAAGTTCTTCAGTTGACTCAGCTCTTCTTTTAAACTTCGTTCTAATATTATTTAGTAGCAATTTTATGAGAACTCATATTGAGTCCTCAAAATACAGGAGCATTTCTGCCTAGTCCTGTAAGTAAAGTAAGAGCTCACCATTGTAAACAAACATACTCATTATGTACAGGAAATGTAACAAGTAATCATGGCAAAAGTGTGATTTAATAAAGATGGCAGTGAACACACTCAGATCTGTCCAGTTTTCTGTTGGGAAGAATTTGTAGATTTTCACTTTTTGTGGTAAAGAGGAGTAAGCAAAGTGATTGCAAGTTTAGTGTTAGCTAGTTCAAAATAATGCACTTCAAGAGGAGTCCTTGGAATTATTCCTGTGTACCATGAGGTTTAAAGATAATTTTTTTTTTTAGTTGCTCAGAGAAGCTGTGGATGCCCCATGCCTGGAGGTGTACAAGGCCATGATGGATAGAGCTCTGAGCAACCTGGCCTAGTGAAGATTGTCCCTGTCCATGGGAGGGATGTTAGAACTTGATGATCTTTAAGGTCCCTTTCAACCCAGGCCAATCCATGGTTCTCTGCATTAAAACTTCTGCTTTTCTGACTACTGTGGGTCAAGTAAAATTTTAGCACCTAAAAATAATACTGAAAACAGCTTTGTCTTTGTGTTAATTCTTTTCTGAAATACTATCATCCTACCTCAAAGAAAATTACAGTAAAAGAGAAAATGCAGAAGGGTAAGAGATAAAAAGAAGCACAAGCAGATGTTGATATGAGCAGAGTTTGGAAACCTTGGCATTACTTAGTTTGCAAAAGTAAGGATAAGTATCATTTAATGAGTGATTATTGAAAGGTATATTGTATTCACTTTTCTCAAAACAGAAAAATAAGTTAAAACTAGGTTGTCTGGAAAGGACATTTAAAACTAGTAAAAGGAGTACTTTCTGTTTAAAATCCAAACATTAACTCGGAAATATAATGTAGTCTTAGTTGTTTTCTCAGTAGTATTCCAAAGCTTTTCTGCATGATTTAACAATTACATTTTGAAAGTAATTTAAGCTGGAAATTGCCAGGAGGTCAAAATAAGCTTTTCTTACATACTTGTAATCATAACTGCTGAGGTGTTTCTATTTTCCTCTAAAGAATCTAGGATTTATCATTGTCAGATGTAGGGCACTAAGATGATAAACTGTTGATCCGGCACTAACTCCTGTGTTCTGAAACATTGTACCTTCCCAAGATCAGAGTCCAAGACTGACTCAATCTTCAGTGTCTTCCAGAATTTGTTATAGGAATTCTTTGCTGAAATGCATAAATATATTCAAATTACATGACAATGATTATATTAAATAGTGAATAAAATAGAATAGACTTTCTATCCAGAGTAGCATTAAATGTCTGATCCAATCTGGACACACAGGTATTTTTATTTTGTCGCTAATTGGTAAAACTGTATTTTCTTTAGACAGTTGACAGGCCAAAGGATTGGTACAAGACTATGTTCAAGCAAATCCATATGGTTCATAAGCCTGGTGAGTATGTTTTTGTCTTTGTCTCCTCCTGTCCAGTTAGAGGCATAAGAAATTGTCTACTGTAAATCTCCTATCATCTGTACTGCCTTTCTTTGGGAGAACTCAAGTGTTAGAACAGCGTGGGCTGGTAAACAGGCTGGTTGTCTTTGTTTGAAAGACAGGTGTCTGCTAAAGAAGGTGGGAACCTCCCTTAGATTAGAGAATATGACCCCTCTTCCCTCTGAATTGTTATAACTTTTAAATCAATGGCTGTCAGGCAGAGATATGGGAAAAGGAATAACAGTTCTGTAGTGGTATCTAGAATGAGGCAAACAAGCAACAACAACATTAGCAACAACAAACAAAACCAGAAACCCGGTGGCAGCTTTCTCTGGGCTGCCAGGCACCCTCCCTTTGGTGCAGTTATGGTCACGGCTGGCAGGGGGCGCTTTTGGGCTCCCAGGCAGGGCGGGGCGATGGCTCCCGTGCCTGCAGGGGGCGCTGTGGCGCGAGATCAGCTCCCTTTATCACGTGGATAATGGCGGACAGACCGGATGGCAGGACAGGCTGCAGCAGGAGACCCCAGAGCAGCAAGCTGGACAGCAGGCTCGACTCAACTGGGCTAGCAAGCAAAAGGTGGCAGAAACTCCGCAGTAGTGGCAGAAGCCGCAGTGTGTCCTGGCAGGCAGGGAATGAGGATCAGCAACAACCAGGCTCCCCCGTAGCAGTTGCCATACGCAGCCAGGGAGATGAGCACTCCAGGAGGGGGGAAGAGGGTCGGAATCCTGTGCTTTCCCAAATGAAAGCTCACCGAGCAAGAAGAAAAGCAGAGAAAAGCAAGAAGAAAAAAAATGCTGGGGTCCCGCAGTCCCAGCAAAAAGCAAACTATCCCCTCCGATGCCCCCAGAGCAAGTGAAGTTATTAGCAGCCAGGTGCTTTTCCTCCTCTCACCACACCCAGCCACATCTTTTGTCTCTTAAGTACCCAATCGTTAAGGTTCCCTAGCAACAGAATGGAAAAATTCCCCAACCTCCAACACTGGTTTAAAGAATAAATCTTGTGCCTGAAATTAATTGTTTTCATATAATATCTTACGTGGTTTTGCTGAAATGGAGCTTTGGTTAGGAGGTTTGGAGTTAATGTGCTTTATGATGGTCATCAAGGATGTCAGCAAACTGTAATTATGGCAGTTACGCTCATTACACCTCCAGAACGAAGGCTACTTTATTCATTTGAGGTAGAGCTAACATTCAGTATGGTCACACAGAATGTTAGTGGGAGAATAAGAAATGTAGGCAGGAGAATGCTGGCTTACAAGATCTATTTTGAACACTAGTCACATAGCAGATATTTAGGGTTGCCTTTTGTGATAGGAACAACAACTTAACAGTCTGTAGCAGAGGAAAGCTGATGAAAGGAAGAAATTGAGCTTGTGAAAGGGAAAGAACAGGCAAAAATTATTTGCAATTTGGTGCTAACTTAGTAAGTATGCAACATGAGTGATATGACCAGAAGATACCATTTTAACAATAAGATGGCAAAAACAGCCTATGGTAAATACAATGGGAAATACAATGGGTCTTCCAAAAGCCCCAGTGAGATGAGGAAAAGTAATACTGTGCTTTATTGCCTACCAATCTTCTGTTTGTATTGGTAAAAACAAAGCTGATTTTCTGTAATGAACTGGCATGTATGGCACTACTGTAACGTATGTATTTCTTTTTGTAGATGACGACACAGACTTGTATAATACTGC
The DNA here is from genome assembly GCA_013397935.1 of Dasyornis broadbenti. Taxonomy (NCBI): domain Eukaryota; kingdom Metazoa; phylum Chordata; class Aves; order Passeriformes; family Dasyornithidae; genus Dasyornis; species Dasyornis broadbenti. The sequence continues at coordinate 314,966 of VZRN01002821.1, read as the reverse complement.
ATATGCATACAGTACTGGTAGGAATTATTCCCTATTCAAAGTGACGCTTTTGTTAATGTCAGCAAGTGATGGGGTAGTTAACTCTTCACACTTGCTTTTGTAATGCTTATAGAGACACTTTTATTGTCTTGTTTGATGTCAGTTGTTCATGCCTTTTCCCTCCAAATGAAACAAGTTTAATTTTAGTTTCATTCTTACTACAGAAATTAATTGCAGCTGTGGACCTCTTACTGCAGGGGGAATACACTGTAACACTGTAGTTTCTTGATTACATTGCATTTATTTTCACTAGTGATTGTGAGTAATGCAGCCTTTCCTTATGGAAATGAAGAGGAACTACTGTGTGAAAATGAAAATACCAATTACTGACATGGAAAGACAAAAATAATGTACTGAAAAAACCTTAAAATATGCAGCAAGAGTGCCTAATAAAACTGATTGTTTTACAACCTCGTCCATTTTTGCTATAGACACTGGTGGTGATGTTATCTAGCTGCAAGGAAAGACAGATTTATCTAAGATATGTAATCATTGTGTCTTTAAGAAGATTATACCCATATGGTAAAATTATTTACAAAAAAAAGCAAAAATGAAAGCATGAGTAGACTATGTGCAAAAAAGCCATAGTACCTTATGCAAAAATGCCGTTCAAATTTTTCCATTTCAGTTTTTGTTGCATTAGACGTGCTCTCAATAGTGCCTTTTTCTGTGCTGTTGAGAGGATTTGTTGTGGGTCAGTGGCTTGGCATCTCTTTGTATTCTTATGATCCTCTTCAAGATATGCTATTGCCTCATCATCGCAAACTAACTAATTATTAAAACAATGAAAAAAGGTGTGTTTCCTGCCTCTATCTTCTAAACATGGAACAACTGAGTGACAGGATGAGCCTGAAGATTAATTACAGGCTGTCATTAATACCTGTGATGGATTTATACACCCATTAACTTCTCCTCCATCAAATTAATGATGAATTCATTTTAACTATACTGCACTTTATCTATGTGTTTGTAATTTTGTGCAAAAATATGTAAGATGTTTTCTAATGAGCTACATAATACACAGCAATGTACTTTTAAATGTGCATTTACACATTTTTGTAACCTTGCAGTTTTATTGAGTTACTGTGGATTCTTGTAGCATTCCATGTTATGTTTTTTTAAGACTTACTCTCATGCTGTGACTATTTCTGGTTTTGTTTTATATTAGGTAGCTACAGTCCATCCTTCTCTGCTCAGGCACACCCAGCTGCAAAGACACAGACATACAGACCACTATCCAAAAGCGCTTCTGACAGTGGCTCCGATGCCTTTAAGGTCTCGTCGCCTTTGCCACCCCATGTGCCACCTCCAGTACCACCACATCGTATGAGGCAAAGATCTACACCAGAAAAGTAAGTTAGTGCATTTTCAAAATGTGTTCTTGCTAAGTACAGTATGCCAATTGCAGAATGTAACAAAGGATAAAATAGCAGCTATAGAGTAATACGACTCCAAGGGCTTTATTCAAGGGCCAGTCAGGTGATGAGGGGTGGTCTTTGCCAGGAGTTGTGGGCATCATGCATAGTGCTGTCATTTCTTCAGTGTGCTAAAGAAGTGTTTACTCTTATGCATGATGCAACCATGAGCATTAAGGATTTTTATGCTCATTAATGGGATTATCCTGCTTGTTGTGTTTCAGAACATTCCGTGCTCTAGGAGCTGTCTTCAATAGTTAGTCTCTGAGTAGGAAATGCCATTTATTGTGTCCAGCAGCAAAGAGAAAGGATCAAAAAGATGATGTAATTCAAAATCCAAGGAAGAGCAAAACTGTATAACAGTGTAGCGGTCAACCCACATTTCCCCAGAGCTCAGAAGTGCATTATATTCCCATTTTTTTCCAATCTCCATTTTTGTAGACGATGAGAGTGTTTACAGATTAAAGAGCATTTCAAATATCTCATGGTTTTCCATCCAAATTTTCTGCATCAAACCAGGTCCCAGTGGTTAGAGTCCAGTCTAGAAAAAGTTAGTAATGAATATGTCATGAAAGAAATGCCTATCCTTTCAATAAAACCATGCAAGAGACCTGCACACAAATTCTGTTGACTTCAGTATATCTGTAGGTACTAGCTCAAGCAAAAACCTTTTTCTTTGGTGTTTTACATGAATTAATACTACATGTTAATATAATTTTATGTTATTATACATTTATATGTGTGAGGGTATGTATATATTATATATTAAAAGGGTAATATTTTTCCTTTCATCTATGCCTACAAGCCCATGTCTCTTGGTTACACTCAAGCAACAAAAGAGAATTTGACCATTTTTGTCAGCTTGGGCATTTTAAATATTTTTATATGTAGAAATTTATATTAAATAGTTTTAAGTAATTAGCAGTTTGAATAAAATCCTTTGAGGAAGGACCATACTAAGTGTTTTAAATTAAGACATGACTATGGCTTTTGGAAAAATTTATAGGTAGTGGCAATCCAAAATGTAATTCAGTAGGTACACATACTGCAGAGGAAGATGAGATTGCTTGATGATTAACTGATTTTGGCTTCCCTGTTGCTGAGGGTAGGTTGTCAAGAGGAAATGCTAAAGGTTATAGTTGGGCTGCCTCCCAGAGGCCATGAATTTTGAATTTTGTTAGCAGATCATACAGAAGTGCAGATTTTTTTAGCAAGACACCAAAATGTGGAGCTGTTTAGCTTTGATCTCTGAAGTTGTGTGAGTCATCCTCCTGTGCTAGGCCAAATGCCTTGGTCACAGAAACTGAGGCCTGTTGCAGTTCCTTTTGTCAAGCTTGAAAATAACTGCTCAGCCCTGAATTTGGCTATTTTAGCCTCCCCTTTTAACCTCCTGCATAAGACAGGCAGTGTAAATCTGTGTTGTCCAGGCCAAGGCATGCCAAACAAGTTAGTTATGCTTTGCCTGCTGGTGAAGGCTATAGCTCGTCAATCTTTTCTTGCCTTTGGGAGATTCTTTTTTTAATTGCCTATAAGGCCAGAGTATTTAAAATCCCATGTAAGAGGCTTAGGTCCACATGTATCACAGTTTCATAGCTGAGAGGCAAGATATGGTTTGCATTAGCAATTGAGCTCAAAAATATAGTCCATACAGGATAAAAGGCTGAACACTGTAAATTAGTTGAGCTGAGTGTGAATCAGAATTTCAGAAGCATCCTTTTTTATTCAGTGGCTTGCACACTTGATCAGAACATTTCCATTTTCCTGTGCTTTCTCAAAAACACAATCTTTTCTGCTCTGAAAATAATTTTTTCCTCAGTGAAAATAAACAATAAAGCCATGTAGAACTCCTTCCCTTGAAATGTAGGGCATTTTATAAATAGAGGTGTCTGTGTCCCAGAAATTGCTCTTGCAAGGATACTATAAACAAAAGCTACCCCACAGATATTTTTAAGGCACATGTCATGTGCATTATTATGTCAGGTCACATCAAACCAAGTCACACCAGAGAGACCAATAGAACTGATAAAATTTGATCAGTGTATGCTCTTTCTTATCATAAATACAGACAATAGCTGATAGTATTTCCCCTTCCCTTTCCTCCAGCCTTTTTGTTACTAGTGGGTCATTTTACACGGAATTAAATAAAAGTATGTGTGAGCTACGGTTTTCCAAGTACAGTGGAAGTAGTTACTACAAGAAAAGGTAGCTCTCACTGTAACTAGCTAACTATTCCCCCAAAATATATAGGTGGCTAGTGATATGACATGGTAAACGACTGAAAAAGCATAGTGGCATGGGTTACTTATTATTCTCTGCATAGCACTAATAAATTGAAAGCAGACTTGTAATTATAGAGAGAATTTGTACATTTCTGTTCCAAATTCAACTGCAGAATTCTTCCTCTTGCTTATCCGTTCAAGTTCTAGGGAAACAGTAAATTGCTTACAAGGATATTTAGGACCCACTCTACTACAGATAAGGATAATGACCATTGCACTGTCTTTTAAAAGAATTCCTCATTTTTTGTCTCATAAGATTTTATAACTTTTTCAATATGACCTTATCATCATATAATGTGATGAAAAGAATATCTACCATTTGCCTATATCAGTAGAGTGCACAAATCATGTATAGTTATTTGTAATGGTTTGCAATGCCATGGTATTTTTACATGGTATGCCAGGGAGGTCTGATCTACTAGCTAAAACAAAAATATGAGTGATCACAGGCTGGACATCTCTAGTATTTTTTCTGTTGTACTGAGCATACCTGCTGTAAACAGGTTAAGATGATACTGTAAAACACTGGGATGCCTCACTATACATCCCACAGCTGAGATTTGGAAAGAGTAACCATTCTGAATGTCATTTGACTTTGTTGTACAGAGCTTTAAAGCACATGGTGATGACAGTAAATTAGCTCAGTTCCTTGTGTTTGTTGTTTAGGAATGACTGGGATCCTCCTGACAGAAAGGTAGATACTCGCAAGTTCCGTTCTGAACCAAGAAGTATTTTTGAATATGAGCCGGGAAAGTCATCGATCCTTGAACATGAAAGACCGGTAAGACACATAAATGAAATGGGTAACACAGTAAGACATTTGGTGAGAGGTTATCTTTTTATTATTTACTACTAATAATCACTACTTACTGGAATACTGAAGGTCCTTTTTCAAATGCGATTTTGCAGCAATTTGTCTTTGCTCTTATCTGATAGTTGTGTTGAAAATGTGAGTTTGGCTGATTTGCTAAACTTACATCTTCCAGTGTTTCCAAGAAATTACGGCCTTGCAAACATGGTTGATGAGCAGAACAGATAGAAAATGCTTTTTCTAATTGATATGCATCTCCAGCACTTATTTTCAGTTGTATTAACAGCAGATATGATATCTAATTAATGTATAAAAATAAACTATTCACAGTTGCAGGATGTGCTGAATTGTACACCTAAGGAGATTCTGGTAAAATACTGGCCAAGGTTGCCCAGAGAGGACTCACCTGAACACAACCCTGAGCAACCTGATCTGATTAGACCTACTTTTAGAAGGAGGATGGGCTAGATGACCTCTGGGGGTCCTTTCCAGCCTCAAACACGCTGTGATTACTGAGTGTACATTAACATGTAATTAGAGGCCTTTATTCCTGCATTATGAATAATGGTTGGAATTGTGGAATAAAGCTATGCTTTATGCAAAATGGCTATCAACAAAAGTTTTCATTTGCTGAAAGCCACGTTCACCCAGCCCTTCTAATTTAGCTTTGTGCTATCTTAACACATTCTTAATCTAGGAAAGCTGTTATGTATCAATGACAGTATTTTCTTTTCTTGGTCTTTTACTTTGAGGTTGAAATGTTTGAGGGAGTCCAGTTTTAAAGAAGAGGTTTTTGTAATCAGTGCTGGATTATTATTTTCTTCTGTATTACACGCTTGTTCACAGTATTTATTTTGCCAATTTAAATCAAATTAAGGAAATAATTGCATTTCAGAATGTGTGTTATGTCAACAGCGTGAAATACCTGAACCAAGTACCTTTTCCATTGTTTTTGTGGTCTTCGCAGGAATCTAACTTCTGTTAGCTAGAAAACACCAAGGTCTTTTTCTGAGGAATTAAGTTCTTGCAGAACTGATGCTTTTTTCAAAGAGGAAATTAGCATTCTATGGGAACTGCTAATGAATCAATACAATTAGTATCTGAGTGCAGATGAACTTAACAAATAATTTTATTTAAAAGGCAATGTCATTTGTTCTGAGCACTGTTTGAGTGTCAAGGCTGCATTACAAACTCTGAGGTAATTTTCCAGCCTTCCCAATGCCAAAGAGTACTAGCAGATTCAAGTTAAAAATAAGAAAATTGCACTGATGTTTCAAGAATGGCCTCAGTTTTCTAATAAATTACATTTTACACTAATGGGAACAAAATATGTCATATAAGAATGGCAGTGCTGGTGAATATCATCAGAGCTACGTATTTTCAATGCTAGCAAACCAATGAAATAACAAAAAAATGAGCTTTGCTGACTGTTCCTGAATGCTTTTCCTACTTGCTTATGCATTTTACTTTTGCTAAGCTAAATCAAGAGGTGGAATTTTGAGTTTTGTTTGGTCCTTAAAATATTTCCATGGAAAAAAGCTGTAGTCATGTTGTACCTACTAAGCAGTATCCATCAGGGGCAAGATTATACTTTATAATCTGAAACTTAGACTAAAAGTTTAGGCTTAGCTGATAAACATATAAGGAAGCATCTCTTTGTATAAGAAATTTTAAAAGCTGAGAAAAGAATATTCATGTACCGAATTGAGAGGTTTTTGTTTATGTATGATTCAGAGCTGTAAAAAAATGGAAATTAATATAGAATAAAAGAGATGAAAGTTGTGCTGACGCTAGTGTAACACACTTGAAAAGATAGTTGAAGGGAGCTATCACAGTTGTATCAATCTGGAATTTCTACTGTTGATAAAGATGCTCTTTAGCTTTATGTACTTAAGATACTTCCTTTGGACCATATTACTAACAGAAAATTACTTGGGTTCACTGAAGCATTTCCTTTTCTTACAGTCGTGGAATGGGATATGGAAAGCAAAACTAACTTCTTAAAGGATGATCAGCAATGCAGGTCAAAAGCTTTTTTCATTGTGTGTAGGAAAAGCTGGCATCGGAAAATAATACATTGGTTCCAAATTCAGATGAAAACTCCAAATTCTCAAGTGTATCAGTAAGGCATGAATTACATCTTCCATCTTGATAATCTCAAAAGATTTGGTTTCTAATGTTTGAAAAATTGTTTTGATGGTACTACAGGAAAGTGTTAATAAAAATGCGGAATATAAAATAAATACAGTTCATTAATACGTCAAAAGATGGTCATTTATAGTATCTGAACTAGAAAGCCATACTTTATTAGTTTTGTCAAAACCAAAAAAAGTCAAAGGGAGTTTTTCTAACATTCCAAATCTCCTTTTTTTTTTTTTTTTTTTTTTTAATAAACAATTTCCATGTCTGCAAGATTGTAGTTTTGGTGGCAAAAGTCTGTTAAAAATATAAAATATTTGCAGCTACCTTGTATCACAATAAGCAGGACAAGTCAGGTTTGAAAGATCAGCATTCCCTTTACTGGTGTAGGTACTAGACTGGAATCAGTTGTGATGAATGTGGAGATTAGAAACATGGGAAGAATAAAATAAATTGAGATTCAGTGTAAAACTAACATTTAGTGGGAAATAATATCCAGCAAATCCTTGCTGATCAAAAGAAGATCTTCACAAGTCAAAAGAACGTGAGAAATAATAACTAAAACATTGACCCAGTAACAAACATTAAATGGATGGATTGGTTAGGGATAACTGATTATGTTTGTTATAGATACAGAAGGATGAGTGTAATTTCAAACTGCTGTATCATTTAGTAGCCTCTTTCATGAAACAGGAAATTAATGTGTTTTCTTCCTTAATTTGAATTTGTAAGAGTATAAAACATCAGCAAAAAAGAGAGGCTTGGGATTAGTATTTTGAGTTTACAACTAAAAGTATGTGGTATTAAGGCATTAAATAATCTTACAAGACATGGTGATACTGCTCTTTTTTTTTCCTATTTCAAGAAGCCCAGAAAACAGTATGTTTCTCCTAATAACACTGACAAGGTAGTACATAAGTTGTTTTGATGTATGTTTCCATCTCCAGTGTCTGCAATTCAACAAAACATTCTTCTTTTTCTCCAATATCATCCAAGCCTTGGACTTGTTTCCTAAAATGGATGTTTACTTTCCATTAATAAGTAAATGGCAATGTAACAACTTAATCTTACTCATGTGTAAATGAAATGAAGTTTTATTATTTTCTAGTTTCTGCCTTGTATATGAGAAGCAATTCTTTCATATATGTATATATCTCTATTTCTGCAGTAGAAAATGTAAAAAGGAAAAAACTCAGTGTTACCTTAAAAAAAGAGTTCACAAAATTGATGCAAGCAATGCCTCTATTTTCATTAGGTGTTTTAGTCTAAGCATAAAAGTATACATGTGGTAGCCAGATAAAACTGAGGTTAAATTTTAGTTCAATTTTTTTTTTTTTTAATCTCTGTTCAACATACAAATTTTCTACTGAGTTTATATGCAAGAGGAATTCATGATCAGAATAAATTTTTTAAATTACTGTTTTGTCAAATACCAGAAATAGACTGGGCTTCCTCCATGATGTACATCTGTTGTTTTTTGATTTGGTTTGGCTTTTAGTGTAGTGAAAAATTTGAAATTTTTTTTAGAATATGCACATTTGGTTGCTTTTGACATCTCAAGCTGGTTATCAGAATATTCTTCTTGGTATGCTTAATATGTCATTACAAAATACTTCTTCTCATAAAGAAGTAGACTAAGTCCATCTGGTAGTAGGCTTGGAGCTACCACAGCTATTTAAAAGTAGTCCAAAAGAAAAAAAAAAAAAAAAAAACGGAAAAAGCAAAAGCAAATTCTTAAGAGATAATAAAATGCTAAAACCATATTTACAGTGGCCATCTCAGCCCAATGTTCCAGACAGGCTTCAGTTTGGTGTTCTGAACTAGCAAATGCAAAATATTGATCTACATGTAAGAACCATTTAACTCATGAGTTTAAATGCACACTTTTGATTATTACCTGTGAATGTCTATTTGTGTATCAAACCAAGAACAGGCAAATCTACATGTAATACTACAGATGTAATTTTTTTCATTGTCCGTGTTCTTCTATGCTTGAGTATGCTGATGCAGTGTTGTGTTGACCATCTGATGCAAAAGGCAAAAGGAGTGAAGTTACTTAGTGGTCTTTAGTAGTATATTTTCAACAAATAATCAAAATTTCTAGATGAAGGATAGATTGTAGGAATATTACTTGACTGACAAGTCATAAAAAGGAATTTTCTTTTCCTGCTTTTACCTTCTATTCCAGTAGTTTGGGAGATACTTTGTGAGATTAAGCCAAGTGCAGCTTTTAAGTCAAAATGATTTATTCATTTTAAGTCTCTTAGAAGGGGAGATAATAGAAAAAGGTCTGTCAGCAAAACTGAATCCAAAAGCCAAGCAAAATCAATTGCCTGCGTATTGATCTTGGCAGGGAATGCAGTCCTCTCCAGAACTGCCAGGCAGTAGGTGATTTAGACTTTAGGGCTCAGTTTCTTTTTGTTTGCTGCCCTCTGCGGTTGAAGCTGTAAATTAAAGTGGGACTTGTCTGCATAGAGTTAGCTTTACATACTTTGTAACAGTCTCATTTTATTTGCAACTACTACATGAGAACAACTGAAAACTCAGAAACGAGATAAAATACACTATTTCTAGCTTTATCAGCAGAAATACGAAGGTTTTTAAGCTTCCAGTTAATTGCAAGAGTATTTGAAGTTGAAAAGGGGGGAACTCCCATTCTCATTTTTATCTCTTTGGCTGGCTGGGGGGAGCCCAGCTGATCTGTCAGTGTTCTGCCTCCCTGCAAGGAGGGACATGGGTCTGTCACTGTGTAGGCGTGGGACTGCTGCCCTTCAGGGCACCTTGAGGCTCACAAGGCTGGTGCTTGCTACCCAAGGAAGTAATGCAAGTAGGCCTGGATTTCTAGTGCCAAAGGCTCCACAATTCCAACCCTGTATATATTTCAAGTGATTGATTTATTTATTTCTTTCCTGTAAATACATCCGTTTGTTGATATCAAAATTTTTGTGAAAATTAATTTTTTGTTAGAATATAAAGGTAAAAATATGCACTATTTCAACATATGGTAACTTAGTTTGGAGAAAGGATGGAAAAGAATTGTTTAGTAATGTCTTCTCAGATTATCCAGATCTAAATGGTGGAATTTTTTATAAGGTAAGCAAAAAACCTCTAAATATGCCAAGCATTCTCTGTAATGGTAATATGTTGATAAACAACAAAATTATCTCTATGTTGTGAATGTCATTTTTTCCTTATGCTTTCATATCTCTGTAGAAGACAATCCTGTGGTTTTTTTTTTAAATTAGTCATAGTCTCTATTAAATTCACACATTTTTAGTAGTCAGTTCATGAAACATATTTCAGTGGTGTTTCTCCACTAAAGACTTGTGTGTCTGTAGTTGAGTTCAAGCACTTGTCATTATTACTGCTGAGATACGGCTGTGGATGGTGGAAATGTAAGGGCAGAACTCCAAAGCAGCTTCACTTCCTAACCCTGCTGTGAAGCACAGCAAGTTTTTCATCAGTGACATTGACTTCCCTCTCCATTCACAGGAATACTACTTCCCTTACTTGAAAGGACACTGTGAAGATAAGTGCATAAAACAACAGCTGGGGTCCAGATACTGCACGAACAGCTCACAGATATGTGAGCACCAAGGGAGTTCTGAAGGGTTGTTGACCTTTCAATAGAGCATAGTTGGCAGGCTGTCGCAGTAACATCAATAGCAGCAAGAAAAGTGCTGTAAGATCTTTAATTACCTGAAATGGTCAAGAGCACAATGCTATCTCTTGCAGAAAACAGAAATACTGTATGTTATTGCTCCAGTGTACTGGTGACACTTTGACCCTGAAGGAAAAAGTGTTACATGCTTGATCACCAGTATCATTCTTTATGCCGAATCCTGTCTTCTTTGATGATTGCTTTCTGGAGCACACCATAATTAGTACCTAGGTTCTGATAATTACAGTTATGGAGAACCAAATTTTAAATTCAGAAATGTCTTTAACAAGAGGATTTCTCTGTTTCAGAGATCTTTAAGCCAAAAGTTCACTGAAATTCTGTGCTGCGTGAAAGCCTACATCAGATGCTACAAAGAAACTGAAGCTATTTAGAAAGTAATTAATGCAGCCAAGTTTACAGTTGATTAGATATCCCATTGAGAGCTGTACTGTTTTGCACTGTCATGTTTTCATGCTCCATGAATAAATCTGCCAATTATTCTTCTGTTCACTGAAGAATTTCCTTAATGCTGTCTTCAATTGCTACTTTATCCCTTCACTGTGAGAATTTTCAGATGAAAACAATGTATTTCACTGTGGAAAAAAATGCTTCATTATGTCAACTACGCTATGCAAGATAAAGCATTTCACAGTAATGCTGAAATGAGTATTATGGACTGCATAATATTTTTGTTCCCTATGTTTTGACCATAGGATTTAAAATACACCAGTTCCTTTTCATATGCTGAAGTGGCTTTTTATCATAGTGATGGTTACATGAGACATATTCCTTATCTCTGCTCAGCGCTTGCTTCAAGACAGCAAGATTCAGAATTAACATGCTTTGTGACAAGACCAGGAATGACCGAAAGCCATACAGATTAAGTTGTGTCTTTATTGCTGATCAGATGGGCAATTTCTTGCCTGTGCTGGAGAAGACAGTAATTTGAACCATCTTCCTAACAATGAATCTTTAGCAGCATTAAATGTACTTAACCAATGGAGTGATGTTTAAAGAAAAGGTCAAAGAGCGCGCTCAGCTTTAAAAGTGTAATTTTAAAATGTGTAACATCTTTCAGTCTGTGGAAGAACATCAACAAAAAGAAAAGTTTTAAAGCTACCAGTCAATGACAGCTCTTGAACAAAAATATTCTCTGTCTTAAATACCATCTTCATTCTTTGATTTTATTCCATTTCTTTCCCCATATTTATTTTATGTTTCTGTGTGTTTGTTGTTATAGTGACATAACTATAACTAGCACTTTGCTCAGTGTGTGCCTTTTCCTTCCCTTTTCCTTCACAACTGCTCCAGACTGATCGCATAAACCCAGATGACATAGATTTAGAAAATGAACCCTGGTATAAATTCTTTTCAGAGCTGGAGTTTGGACGTCCGGTAAGTGAGGGCAGAATATTGATGTTTACACATTAGGAAAAAATATTTTTAGAATGAATATTTTTTTTTTTTTTTTTGGAGGAAGGGCATTATTAAAAACATAATGTTTGCTAGTTTCCCTAAATTTTTTGCATTTGGCTGGATTATTTTTGAACAATCTTTTAAGACAGAAAAACATGTCAGTTTGCGTTAGGGATTGCTAAGTTACAAATCATGTACTTTTCCTTAAAGGGCTATATCTAAATTTAAATGTATGAAGCCATAAACAAATTTCTTATGGCAGGAAATATTGAGAATTTTTTTTGCCTTTTTTTCATCTCCTATATGCATATGTGCAGAATACTGTATTTTGTCCCTCAACACTGAGATATGGGTTTGCTGTTTTCAAGCTGGATACCTGTTTGAACTGACAGAATTCAGTTCTGCTCCAATTTTCACAAATAGCCATTACCCAGAAAAGGGCTCTGGCAAACAGATGCTGCCTTAGACCTGCTGCAAGTGCTTATGTTTAAAATTGCAAACCTGAAGAGTTCTGTTTGGTTTAAACACCTAAAAATCAGAAATATCTCCATTTTCACCTTTGATTTCTTAAGCACTTGCAGTTCTTCTCCAAATACCACATGCTTAATTGCATCTAAGCAACAAAGACTGTTTGTGTATTTTTTACAAGGGTAAAACAGTAACATTGTCCTTGAAGCAAGACTGAGAACTAGGTCTCACTTCCTCCCTGCACAATGTCTTAACAACTAGGTTGGAGTTGCACATGTTCTTGCTTTGGCACACCCCCTCTCTGGCACCACAGAGCTCAAATTCTTTCCTGTGCACTCTAACATCTTTAGGAAAAAGGATAGCAAATGTCTTCATCCCAGAAGAATGTCTAAGAGTATAGTTGGAATATCCAGACAGGTAGAAGGCAAGTTAAAATGTCTTTTGAAAAAGGAGGGAAGTAAACCCAAGCATTCAGTCTTTTTAAGCATTTTCATAACTCCTCAGGATACTCCCAAGGTTTTTTAAGTTAAAGAAACCAAAGTATCTGGCCACAGGCAGGAAATCCAAAATAGACATGAGCTTGAGAGTATCAGTATCTAAAATATTCCCATTCTTTTCTTTCCATGTTATCTAACAATTCTCTGGAGGCCCTTCAGAATTTTAATTAGTGACATGCCAGGCTATGTGAGGAGCCTGAGCACTTGACACACAGCGTTGGAGGGCACTGGAACCAGGCACCTTAGTTTCTGTAGCTAGTCATAAGCCAGTCAGAACTCCCCACTACTTCAGTGAGAGCAGAAGAGAAAACAAAACACATACAATCTTTTAGAACTGTAATGTTTTAATCATAGCATTTTAAAAAATTACCCATTAAATACCCTCTGAAAATTAAAATAAAAAAGTTAAATATATCTGGGTTTAATTTCTTGTGCAGTGGTCTATAATGTATCACATTTTCATGGATTACTTTTTATCTCCATTATCCAGCCATTCAAGCTGTATTGTCATTCCTCCCTGTAAGCAGGCAGAAACAGTACAGATAATTTTTCTCATGAACCATATCCTAACAATATTTTACTGGTAATGATAACTTTTAAGATAAAATGTATTGAGATTCCTCCAACAGAGCATAACTGCAATGCTTTACATTCTCTCTCAGTATTAAAAACTGCTGGTGTTCATTCAGCCATTCCAGTTGTAAATTTTACCACCTAAAGTTACTAACATTTTATTAAGATATTTTAAAAATAACACATTTATCCTTCCATTTATCCTTCCATTCTACCCATGTGTGTCACTCTTTGTATCTGATGCTGTCAACACTTAATTTCTAACTGTGTCACCTTTTCCACATGTTTCATTCCTTGCTGCCATTGATTCTACTCCATTTCATCTCTACACTTCTGCTTTAATGATGCAGCCACCTAAAAAGCTTTTGGACTATGTTCAAGACAGTTCTTCTGGTGTTTCCAATGAGGTAAATGAATGGTTCTTTTTCAGATGATTCTCTTGGGAAGAAGGGTTGGAATGCTCACCATTTATGTCTTAAGTTTGTTAAAACTTAGTGGTTTTCTTCTGATAGCTATGAGACATTTCTAATTCACAATCATTGTATCTTTGTCTTCGTATCTTTCCAGATCACTAGTGCATTTGGATGTTGATCTTATTATCCTAGGAACTGTGAGTCCTTATCCCCAAAACTTCTCAGAGATTAACACCCAGAATTACACAACAGTCCATACGTCTCTAACTCTTTGACAAATTCCCACTTTTCAGAGTTGGGCAAGTGCATTGCACAATTAATCCATCAGCACAGTATATTGTTTTAATTAAAATACCTGACTACAAATTCTGTGTGTCAAGTGAAACCTTTGTGGCTAAGCTATCATTTTTCCAATTAAGTATTTATGACTAAGGTTGCTCATCAGGTAAAACAGCAATTAATAGTCTTATGGTAATTTATAACTCAGGATTGAGAATTAGTGTCATTACTCCAAATAAAATTCATCAAGGTCAGGTAGTAGGCTGTCATTGCCCTACTCTGAGTTGGAGAGATTGAGGCTTTCATTCCTTCTCCACCCTCTCCCCATTTTTGCAGTGTTAGGGCAAAAGTCAGTGAATCATCTAGTGGCAACTTTGCTTCATATGGTGGATTTACTTCATTCATATTTATGATTCACTCTCATTTTCCACAGTTTTTCCAAAAGTTAAAGTCAGATTGTGGTCTTAAATTGTTAATTGTTTGCAAATTACTCTGGTTTGGTTTTAAGCTCACTGTATAGCTAGAGAAACCTTATAGTTGTGAAATTTGGTCCCAGTTCTCTGGAATAAGATTCTAGGTCTTTTCTAATTCTTATTGGTTTTCAATATATCAAGGAGGAGAATTTAAAAGCCCTAACATGACTTTGAAATATTCCCATGTTCAGTAGGTCTGGGTAAAGTGGCTATTAAGTAACATTGGTTTTCTCTTAGATTAATTTACAAAAACTTCTGTCTTTAATTTTGAAATTTTAATAATCTTTGAATATGATAAATCATGTTCAAAAACTAAAGCAACTTAATATTTCTCTGTGGGGGAGACTATTCAAATAAGTTGATAAAGTATTATAACCATCATGCAAACAAGCCTATTTACAACTTTTGCCTACTTTCCTAGCGTCATTTTCAGTCACCGTTAAAACCTTGATGTATGAAAACAGTTAAAATACAGGCTTAATTTTAAATATATATCTCTTTTTATTTAAGTAAAAGCAAATCAAAGTATTCCAAAAAGCCTGTATTTGCTACTTTGGAGTTGTCATCTCCAATTTTTTTTTTTTTTCAAGTGGCCTTTATTCATATAGAGCAGTGTTGAATATTCTGAAAGATGACTAATCTTTGGAGATGGGGGAGTAGGAGAGATGTGTTCAGTTGGGCCATCTAAAAGTGGGTCAATAAATGCCCAAGAGCTAACAGGACACCTGCAAACAGTAAAACAAGCTGTAGAAAACAGCCATATCTAGTGTTTACTTTCACCTTTCCTCTATATGTCACATCAGTGAAGCTCTACCTATGGGGAGAAAGTATAAACTCCACACATTCTATAAAAATAATATATGCCTGTGGTAAAAATTAGTATTGTAGAATGGGCAGCATACAGGATCTGTCATATAGAAAAAGCTTCAAAACCGGCATCAAATAAAGGATAAAAGGGCAAGTTACATTCAAGGTGATAAGTGAATCTTAAAGGATGGAAAGCAAAAGCCATAGAGTAACCCAGCAGTCAATTTTGGCTTGATACACACTTCATGCCATCTTTGGCTGGTCACTAATACACTGTTTATGGCCTGGGGAATACTGTGAATAAGGAAGTTCCCTCTGGTGTGGTTTCCATTGTGTGATTTACCCACAGCCTTCCATAGGAGACAGTGGGGATCTGCTCCACCCTTGGGAGTGACACCATGGTCTGTACAGTCCTGGAGCCACTACAAGTCACGGGAAGCAATCCCTGCCTTGGGGCCATTTGGCCACTGTCACATCACAGGTGGTCAGTGGTGGAAGTGGTTGGCATCTGCACAAAAGAACCCACAATGACAGTTTATCTGCACTGTTTGTACCACCACATGCAACTGTTCTGAGATCACCTGTGGTTCTGAGTTTCTTTCCTCTGCTGGTTCCAGACTATGGCAGTGTCTCGTCAAGAGGAGAAAGATGGTTGTGGCCAGTTTTGAAATGAGACTCAGATGTTTTCCAGGACAGGCTAAATGTGTGTTTTATGGGCAGTGTAGGGAAGTACACAGACCTGAGGCTTTTGGTTACTGTGGTTATACTGTTGGTGTGAGCAATTCTGGTTTTGGCCTCTATGGTTTTATTGTGGACAGACCTCACAGTATTGGATATATCTTACAATCATTGAATTAGGAGAGTGGTGGGAGAATGATCACAAAGTACTTTTCAGCCTTCAGAGAGTGTAAAGAAAAACTTCAAAATATGAACTGTATGAACATTAAAGACTCAGGAATAAATACTTCCCTCAGAATGTATTTTAAACGACACCAAGTGTGATATTTTGTTTGGACAGAAGAGATAATCAATAGCGCACTCATCATGAGCCCAACACACATTCCAGATATTGAGAAATAAAATTGGGATAATTTCTGAGGTGCTAATGGCAGATTTATTGTTTGAGAATATCTGATAATCGTCAGCATCACCTCCATAACACAAATGGCTTCAAAACTCTGCTTGTGGAAAGGAGGTTTGATTCTTTACTCCTTTCCTACAGCAGAAAAAAAAGCATACTTTTCCTAGTATGGTTTTGGTTTACTGTGCCCCTTCTATCTAATGTGTAAATCCACTGATTTTATGAGCTAGGTTACAGTACATGGAATATTTCAGTCAACAGGTATCTGTTTCTGTTCTTCACGTTCACATCCTCAGATCAGTTTTCATATTGTGTCATAAATAGTTTATTTATCACCTAAAAACAATGCAATGACAGATGATTTTTAAAAAACACCTTGAAATCTATGTTTTGATAGGGTATTAAAACTTATAAGAAATAACTTCACTTTTATTTGCAGAAAAATAAGTTGGTTTTAGCAAATTTAGCAATTAAAAATAAGAGGCTTGGTCATAAGCCACAGTCTTGTGTGCTCTCCCATTATGGAAAAAAGCTTATGTGGGGCACCACCGCACAGAAAGCCACCTGGCAGAGGTACATGGTTGTGTGAGTGAGGAGAATTTCTACTGTTGCAAATGTCTGAGAGAAGCTGGGCGCACAATCAGTAATGTTGGGGGCCTGTCTTCCAACAGACGTGTCCCAGTGGGAGAGCCGTCCTCGTGACATCACTGTTGCACACTTCCCTGATCCATGAGAATGGGATACACGTCCCCCTACCTCACCTTGCTCTTCTTGGGTAACAACTTAATTCCCAGGTTGTGTGAAGATCTCTCATACACAAGTGGGAAATGGCAGATGAGCGTGGCTTGAGGACATGTTAGTTTGCAAAGAATGAGCAAAATAGTAATCCCTAGCAGGTGGACAAATGGCCTTTGATATTTTTTTAATGCCACTTTCTCCTTCCTCTTGTGGTGCACATGCTGGTGGTTGCATGCTTGTCATTCTCTACTGTAAATGAGATGCAGGTGAAGAATGACTTGAGGGATTCTACCTTTGAGATTATACAGCATGTCATTCTGATCCAAACTGGAATTTTGAAACAGTGAAAATAGTAGTAGCAATAAGTAATAACACAGGAGAAATACATGAATACTTGCCCACAAAGCAAAGAACTTACTTTTAAGAAAAAAATAGATATTTTTAAACCTTATGCAGAAGTCACTTTAAATATGTTATAAAAGACTTAAATTCTCTGAAAAGTAACTTTAAAGTCTTTGAATTATTAACATCTTTTAACTGTTTACTCTTGAGCTGCCATTCTTTCCAAAAATCAGAAGATTTTTTTACCTGATTTGGATGTGATTGGAGTTCAAAAGTACTGAAAAAATTGGAATTACCTTAGCCCAAGTTTTAGATTACATCTGTTTCATATTGTGGCATGTTTATATGGCTCTCCCTGTCCCACAGTATAATGAACTCTAGTATAATGCAAAAATTAAAGCTTCAGTTAGTGTCCTGATGGGATCACTTAGTATGTGATACAGCTCTTAAATAACAAAGCCAACTGACAAATGAACTCTAACTCAACAACCATATTGTCTTTACAGTGTCCCACCTGGGAAAGCAGTTTTAGCAGTTACTCTAGAATGTCATTTAAAGTGCACAGTCCTACAAAATCTGTTCCCAAATATTCTAAGACTGTGGGTGTCTTCTGTAGGTATACCTAAGTGTCAGTTAAAAAATCTGGATGAAGTTCTATTCATGAACTTGCAAACCAAATCACTGGGGGGAAGAAAATGTAACAAAAGAAAGGACTTATACAGGCCATGAGTACCATTACTTTTTCAGTCCTTCAGTACAAGGATTTTTCCATGCAGGGAAAAAGCCAAGAAGATTTTCTGTAGAGGGAAAAATATTTCCTGCATTTTAGTAATCTGTATGATAGTTCTATTTCTAGTCCATTGGGTTAGCTGTGAAATGACATGCCAGGTTACCAGAATTGTAGTATTATTTAATTCTGACTGAAGGCTTGAAATTATTTATTTTAAAATAGTAGTAATTTAAGGTTGGCTTTATATTAATAATGTAATTGTGGAAGTTCCATCTCCCAGTGTTCATGCAGTAGCTACATCTGTAACTCCCTAAGCAATGACTAATGTACTATGATATGAACCATTCTTACCAGGATTATAAAGGTGTATAAGGCCAGTTCCTGGCCACAAACATCATGGGATTTACAGAAGTTTCTGGCTATAGTTGATTGTGGGATTTTGGTAACTGGGGGGTGAGGAGAATCTTTGCAGACCTCACTTGTACATGAAGGAATTATTTTCAGATTTTTATGTTTTTATTGTAAAGATTTGTTTCAGCTGTTCTGTATCCGGTTTTGAAAAGTGTATAGAAAAGCATGATTTGCGATCATTATTTATCAGTGCTTTAAAGGAAAAAGCGTTACTGAAGTAGAATAGAAAACAAATTCTAGCGATAAAAAGCTGTGAAATTTATTCTCATACATATTGCAGTATCTGTGATGGAGTGCCCAGGATGTTAATCATCATAGGCTGTTGTTACAGGATTTGTCACAGAGTAACAAAGAGTCATCAAACATGATAAGCAAAAATTGTCACTCTTTTTTCAAATGCAAACATATAACAGATCGATGCATTTGTTTTCACAGGCTTCCTTATATCATCACTATTCAACAGACAGAGGCCTGGATAGGCCCTCCAGGTAAGAAATACTATCTATTACTTCAGCAGACACAGATTATCCAGCCTGAGGGTCTTCTCTGGGACTTGAAATCAGCAGATTTTGCGAAGAGTCAGATTTTAACATTCACCTTGTGAGCTGCGGACAAAATAGATGCTTGGAAAGGGTGTTGATTTTGATACTGGTGTATAGATTTTATTTTAGTTAAGCCATTCTGTGTTCTGGATCTTTCCACTAACCTCCATAAGCTTCTCTCTCAATGGCAGTGATTTATCCTTTACCCTTATTGCCTGCAGCACCTTCAGTACTGTTTTCCTAAGCATGCTGCCTTGGCTGTTCTCGGTCTCTGTCTTTTTCTTATCTTTACACTGAAATTCTAGTTTCAAAAAGTAGTCTAAGAAAACTTTATGCATTTATGTCAAAGAAAATGGCATAGTAATTTTGTGTAAAACTTTAAAACAATCAGGTTAAGAACAAATTCATCTTTTCACTGTGAAGTAGGCTGTAAGATGTGTGAGACCAGCACTTCTTCCCTTTACGTGTTTTTCTTGTATTTGTTCTGGCATTTTTTAATCTATAAACTAATAATATAATTATGGCCTTACTTCTTAAATTCCTGAATTCTCATCTCAGAGTCAGACTGCTACTGACACTGCTTTTCTCTGTAGTTCTGCAAGTACTGCGAGTGACTACAGAAAGCGAAGGAAGTCAGAACCTGCTGTAAGTCATCAGAGGGCACACAGTGATCAGAACGCCAACAGACCTAACCTGGGCCAGACAGACACACAGGGCCCATGTACCACCCTTAGGAAGCCTTTAATTAGCTCATCTCCTTCTTCTCCATCAAGAGCAAAAGGTAAGAGGAGACTGTATTTGTTAGCAGAAAACTGCTGATGATGTGTTGTACAGTACCTTGGCAGCAGCTGCCTCCTGTCGCTCGGTGCGTTGCCCTGGTGGTTGTGATGTGAACCAACAGCTTTGGGCCTTTCATGAAAGGCTAACTTGTTTATTCTTGTATAATTTTAAAACGAAAAGCTGGATTAGTAACAAGGATTTTCCAGTTTCAACTGCTTGTTCTAACAAAAGAAAATCAACTAAATGAAGACTATGAATTCTACCACAATATATAAACCCATACATTTTTATTAACTCTACTACTCTCTTATTAGATTATTGTGATTTTAAAACTGGTTTTATTATATTGAGAAAGTAAATCAAGACAAACAATCTGTAATATTAAAGATGTTTTTCCAGGATAGTAGACCTTTTAAATCCATAGCTGATGTCTTAGTCATTGTTCAGTTATCAGGACCTAATGTAATCAGCAAATATCCATAGATATTAGGACCTAAATTAATCAAGAAAACATCCATACTCTGATTTTTTACTTTCTAAATCCTTGGAAGTATCTTGTACAGTTGATAAAATCTAATTAGCTTATTTTTGGCAAGTAACTCACCATTCTATTACTGTTTTCCACACTGCTCCAGGAAAGAGATCACAGTCAGTTGTTCATTTGGATATGGGGGTTCAGATGGGGATTTTTTAGAAAGACAAAAGGCTTCCAGTAAAACGTGATAGAAGTAATATATAGAGTAATACTGTATACAATATGTCTCCTTCTGTTCAAATTATTATTATTACTCACTTAATTGCTCTATTTTGTTGCTATACTAATTAGTAAACCTCTGTAAAAGTAAATTCCCAGTGAAAAGAAAATAATATCCAGGCTGTAACAGAATGTGTCAAAGAACAGCAGTGAGGATTGAGAGTGAGGTGGTTGAAAAGCAAGTATACTTTAGACCCAGTGTTATAGCAGTAGTTTTAAAAGTGGATAAACGCATCCATTTGGTGTACCAGGCCAGGCAATAAAAAGTTGATAAACTCTATTTACCTGCATGTACCTTTGACTCCACCACAATAACAAGCACTAAGCATGAGTTAAACACCTGCTGTGTTTGAAAATCTCTATTAAGGATGCCTTCCATGGCCAATTAACTTTCAGAAGGTGCCTTGAGTTCTCTCCTAGCATTATGACTGACCCCTGTAGAATGTTCATTTTTGTTGTAATTAACCAATTTGTTAAAGAAGGAACACATTATAAACTGTTTGATCAGCATGAATTTTGAACTCAAGCGTTTCAGATCTAGATTTAATTTTTCCTAGAAAGCATACTGAGTTGTTTGAAGCATCTTTCCTGAACTCAATGTTGCCACTTGAAACCATTTTTGAAAGTTCAGTGCAGTTATGAAAGACCAAAGTTTCAAATTTGTCTCATAGTGTCTTCTAGATCTACCATGCACATAAAAGTATGTCTTAAAGCTTGAAAACTCAGGCCGTTGTTATGGAAGTCAGTCTAAGGGCAATTTTTTATTCTGCATTCTTGTTAGGTTCAGTAAACTGATACACCTTCCTTTACACTTGTATAGCAATTTCTGAGCTGCCTTGTTCTGCCCTGCATAAGCTGTAGAAAACACCACTCCCTTCAGTGCTATCATACAGGGAAGGAGCAGTCTACCTGTAGGCGACTGGGAGAAATTTCCTATTTGATCGGATATAAAGATTTATCTTTATTTTAACTTTCTTAGAATATGGCTGTGAACTCAGCATTATACAGGTTAAAAATGCTAAACAACTTCCTTCAGAAAGCACAGGTGAAAAAGTCAGTATTTCCTTGAGGTCTAGATTTAATTATGTTGCTTTGATGGCAGGGGTTGTGAAGGAGATTACATTTCCATAATTAATAAAGAATTATTTTTGTTGTTCAAATTATCATGAGCGCTTTTTTGCAGCTGGAAAATAATTATTAGCTCTGCTGTCCCAGGCTGTAACAAACCATGTACTGACCTAAGGTGATAGATGCACTAATTGCTATCTCTTTTCTAGTCTTTCTAGTACTTACTGATGCTAATTCCGACTTTCTGAATCTTTTAATTTCTGGCAATGTCTCTTTTTTACCATGCTGCTCTGTGGATTATAAAGGTGGGGATATTAGCAAAGTATATCCATCCCTTTTAAGTTACTCGGTTCACAACCACAACACCTCAAATGAATTAGATTACTGTAGCACTTACAGACAACATTTAGCTGTTCCAAATGATTCAAGAAGGGCAATCAGCTACAAGAATGGCTGGCAAATGACTCGCCAAAATGCAGAAGTCTGGAGTAGCACAGAGGAAGCTGCTTCTCCAAAGAGGAAATCTCGTAGCTGTGATGACCTGTTAACAGATGATCGCGATAGCTATCCCGATGCACAGGCCAAGGCTGAAAGCATGGGCTCTCTGTTGTGTGAGGAGGACTCCAAAGATATTTGCTCAATGAACTGGAACTCCCCATATGTTGAGAGCCGTGGTAGTGGTAGGTCAAGGGTTCGTCACAGATCTGCACACGATGCTCCAGGTTTCCTGAAGATGTACAAAAAGATGCACCGCATCAATCGCAAGGACTTGATGAATTCTGAGGTGATTTGTTCTGTGAAGTCCAGAATACTGCAATATGAAAAAGAGCAGCACAAAGGTATTCTTCAAGGCTGGAGAGAGTCTTCTACTGAGGAGGTGCCCAGAGACATGGTGCCTACCAGAATATCTGAATTTGAAAAGTTAATTCAGAAGTCAAAATCAATGCCAAACCTTGGTGATGACATGTTGTCAGCTGTTACATTAGAGCCTCCTAAAAATGGCTTGTGTCCAAAGAGGCGATTTTCTATCGAATCCTTGCTAGAAGAAGAAACTCCAGTCAGACATCCCTCTCAGGTACAACAGAGCTACAACTCTAAAACCCTGGTGCCAATTCATATTGAAGTGACCAGTGATGAACCACAACGATCACATATAGATTTTTCAGACAGCGATCAAGATGGAGTGGTTTCTGATCTCAGTGACTTTATCCAGATAGAGGGTTCATCCTTTTGCAGTGAAAGTGACTTTGATCACTTTTCCTTCACATCATCTGAAAGTTTTTATGGATCAGGCCACCATCACCACCACCACAGGCATCTCATCAGCTCCTGCAAAGGGCGATGCCCAGCATCCTACACCCGCTTCACCACCATGCTAAAACATGAAAGGGCTAAGCAAGAAACCACTGAAGATCCAAGGAGACAGGAAGCAGAATCTGGCCTCTCTAAGATAGCATTCCTAGTCAGTCCAGTGCCTTTCCGGAGGAAAAAAAGTGCAGCTCCTAAAAAACATACTGAAAAGAAAAAATGCAAGTCATCTGTATTTGAAGCACTAGATTCTGCACTTAAAGACATCTGTGACCAAATTAAAGCTGAAAAAAGGCGGGGAAGCTTGCCTGACAATAGTATATTACACAGACTTATTACTGAGCTGCTTCCAGACATTCCAGAAAGGAATTCATCTCTTAAAGCTCTGAAAAAGAGTCCCACGAACCAGCCTTTTCATCCACTGCCTCAAGATGGTGCTATCCATTGTCCACTGTACCAGAATGATTGTGGAAGATTACCTCTTAGTGCCTCTTTTCCAGACATGGATGCAACTAACAACAATGATAGTGCACTGTGTTTCCAAGGTGGATTAACTTTCTTCCTCTATCCTTGTGATTGACTTATCCAACCTTACTCCCTGTGTTTCCCACCCTTTCTCATTCCACTTTGTGTCATCTGTAAGAAGCTTTCATCCCACTAAATTCTTAGGGAAGGAAATCATTTTCACGTAGGTGTTGAGGATAGATAAATTTGCTGTCTATTCACAAAATACAGTAATCAGGACAACTGAAGTAGCAGTGCATTTCAACTAATTGATTATTAGTTCTGTGAATTATAATGATGTTATTAAGCAATGAATTCATGCATCATAAGGTGCTGGTCAAACTGAAAACTATATGCACATAACCTTTCCTTTATTACTAAGAGAGAAAGAATCTGCATCTAAAATGTGTTGTACTTTATAATTTTTTAAATCTATGTGATATCAATTTAGCACTGTTAATTCTGCCAGTATAATAGAAAGTTGATTCTATTTTCTTATGAATCCACTGCTTTGTATTACTTTTTGTGAATAGATGTTAAGATCATTTTAGGAAGTCTCCATTTCCATTATTCAAACAATACAGTTTCCAATTTCTGTGGCAGCAAAACTAGTTCTTTTCATAGAATTTCAATATGTCTGTGAAATTCTAAGAAATTTCCTATCCTCTTAGAAGGAAATTTCTCAATAATCAAGAATTCAATGAAATTTTCAGGGTAAGTATGACCAATCTGTTTTTAAAGTTACTGCTTTGAGTTGTTTGTTGCTCTGCTTCTTTTTTTTTCTTAAAAAAAAAAAATTCCTTGAAAGATATTTTCGAAATCCCAAATGGATGTTAGAAAGAATGTATTTTATATATAAATTATACAATATTTGATCAGACCCATCTTATCCTTATTCTCACATATTTTTGTGTAACTTTTGTAAGTGTCACAATTGTAAATATATTTTTCAGGAGAAATCAGATTAAAGCTGTTACCACCTCTTCTTAACTAGTTAAAATAGATGTATTTAGAATAGAAAATTTCGTAAAAACACAGCTATACATTGCAGTTCAGAATTGAATTAGTCATACTTGAGGCCTGATCATGATTAACCCTGGCAGACAGTACTACATGATGAGACTGAGGTTGTTGAAAAATGCGCTGGTCACATATTATAGTTGCTAAATGAGAATTTTCCAGTCCATGAAAATAAGGAAATCCACGGTGTAAAGTAAACGTGGATTTCTCATAGCTTCTGCAGCTATGAAGGAGCCTGGCGTGAGGAAAGCAATAAACTCTGTCAACATCAATATCCCTAAAGTAGCGTGGAGAATGAGTAAAGCAGAATATTCCATTTATTTCCATCAGCACTAGTCATGGCTGAGCTCTACTTCTAATCAAGTTTTGTGTTTTGTTGGATCTGTGTGCATCTCTTAGAGCCACACAGAGACCTGAAGGTCTTAGCAGGTATGTTTGGAGTTATTGTATCTTTAGGTTTATGTTGTGGGCATAGATCCTCATTCAGGAGCACATGCCATATCAAGAAAGCTGTCCAGAACTCGGAATGTGATATAGTTGTTGGGAATCACATGCTTGCAACCAATGGCATAAATTATAAAATTCTTTCATCTCGCTGCCTCCACTGTGTTTATCAATAGCCTCAGGTTTTTGTGGCTTAGCCAATGACCAATTAGAATGGATGAGATGCTTCAGTTGGGCTTTTTTTCCACTTGTACTTCTTTAGAAATGTATGAGCTTCATAACAACAGATTGTGGGAAAGAAGTCAAAGAAAGACAAACATCAACCACATGTATCCACTAGAAAGTACCACGGTGGTAGTGGGATACTAAAACAGTACTTCTCAGAAGTTGAGAGGCAGTTCATTTGAGCTTCTGGTCTTAAATAGTTCTGTTATATTTTCATTTCACATTGGCAATTTGCAGAGCTATATAGTTTATAAGATTTTGATCTTATTAAAACATGAGGAGATATTCACCATCCTGTAATAAACATTAGTAAACTGTGCTTTACAGAAGTCTGCCACATAGATTGGTGAGTAATGATTTGTATTCCATCTCTTAAAACAGTTGTTTTTATGAAGTAACATCCTTTTAAATTCCCTTGTGCTGCCTGACATGTGCCCCTGGTAAAGTAGAAATGCATCTTAGATCACATAGGAGGAAACAATGTTTCTTCACATTGTCTCATTGAAGCATGCTCAAATCATGTGTTGTGCATGTAATTATGTGTTTATATTGTTGGCATTCCAAAACAGTGTCATGCAGCCTGATGAAGTCCCAGTACTGCTGTCATGTCTTCCACTTGGCCCAGTAGAGGAGCTTCTCTTTTCACAGTGAGGCATAAATATGCTCTCTCGAACCTCTATCATATAGTTTCTTCTGCTGTGGATCAGAGGACAGCCTTTGCCTTTGCTTAAGAGTTAGTATCTTTTTTTTTTTTTCCTTTAAAGGTGCACTTAACCACCATATCATGTGCTTTTCTTTCTATTAAAGGTAAAATAATAGATTTCAATATCTTTTCACCCCCCTAAATGAAACCAAGCAGCATCACAGATTTAAATGGTTTTGTTTATCATAGTGTCACATAATTTCTGTTTTCAGTAGACCAGGAATCTCCTGGAAGCTATTCTTCTGCTTTCACTGATGTGGGACGATGTACTCCAAGGGAGAGAAGAGGAACTACAGATAAAGAGGTAGTGAAATAACAATAAATAACGCAGCGATATCCATACGGAAAATTGGTAACATATTTGAGACAAGATTTGTGTTGCTTTTGGGACGCTATAATAATGCCAACCAAAGGAACAGTTACTTATCATCAGATGGGACAGCATCATCCTGTTTTATTAAGGAGATTGGTACTTCAAGAAATAAAAATAATATCAAGCTTTGGAAGACAAGCTGTATTCTTCTATTTATTATTAAATAGATATGGACATAAATTCACTAGTCATTGATCAGCTCTGGCAAAGCTGATTGCAGTGTGTGTTTGGAATAGAGTAAAAGAGCAGATGTGACTGGGGAGACGTTCTTTAGAAACCCAAAGTGTTACAAAGAAACTGCCTTGGTAGTTTCAAAACTGATACAAAACATCTATATTTCGCCATTTTTTTTGCTTGGAAAAGGCAAACCACTGCTGTCAGTGGATTAGACAAAACCACTTATCCTAAGAGAAGTCTCTAACATCTGCAGCAGTTGTTGATTGTAATTAGATACTGATTTCTTGTAGTAATGCTTTGGAAGAGGAAACGGAAGCAGGCACACCAGCTTTAAAGTAACATAAAGTACCACTGAAAAGTACATACTGAAAATTAAGTATATTATTCCATATCTTGAGAATGCTTATAGATCTAGAACTATAAACGCTCTCCAAACAGGCTTCATAGATTTTACGAAATCAGAAAGTATTTTTAAATTAACCACCATCTACAGACCATGGATTTTTAACAATTCCTGTTGATTTTTATTAAAATGTTGCACAGAATAATGGCAGCATAAAAGATTACTATATTTTAATTGCTAATATTTAAGATTTTGCTCTGGGCTATCTACCTTGGTAAATGATGGTCTGGTTAGAACTGAATTCAGATCCATTTACACCCCAGTGACATGTTTATATTTTTATGCAATTTGATTAAAAGTCTGATTTTTTTAAAAAAAGACTTCTCATTACAAAATACAGGCTAAAAAAGTTCCAGGAGGCATATTGTGTGTTTCTTTTAAAGAATCTTGTGACACAGAAAGCCATCTTTCAATTTGAAAATACATAAAATACTTAAATTACAAGCCAGTTTTAAGATCACTTAAAAAGTTTTAAAAATGTGAAAGAGGAAAAGCATCTCTATTTCCAGTATGTTTTGTACATTTCAAAGTATTTTGTATTTAAACAGCTCCATTGTTCTTTTAGTATTACCGCTTTCTTCTGTTATTTGCTGTACCAGCTGTACCAAAATCAGGAAAGACTGAAAAGGTCTTAGCTACAGGTGATAGGAATATCCCCTCCTGTCTAAAAGACTGTTTTTAATAACAGCAAGGAAGAGAAAAATTCTTTTAAATTTAGGCTATCTTATTTGAAGGAGATCTTCAATGGAAAATTGTATTTTATTAGTATTGCAAAATTCAAGTTGACAGGACCGCTATAATAACTTTAGGGACTTTTTATTATAGTGGAGACAATTCTCTAGGTGTGCTAGATTTCCTAGTTTTAAAATGACAAGAAGGGAGAGAACCCAGTCAAGAACACCTGGCCTGGAATAAATGTAAAATGCAAAATTTACAAGTGTCCCTTTTTATTCCTCTCATAAAAAGATATGCACCCTTACATCTTTACAAATAGTATTTCTCAGAAACAGCATAATCAGCTTATTCCTAGAGAGACATTTTTTAGAATGTGAAAATCTTATCTGTGCAAGTACTTGAAGAGAAAGTCTAAATCACTTTACCAAATATCCTCATGTGGTACTGCTTATCACTTCTTGCACCTTCCTCCGAAGTATCTGATGCTGGCTACCTGTCAGATGCAGACAGGCGATGAGTGAAGTTGTTGGGTCAGATCACAGTTCGTGTTTTCAGCACAGCTTTGAAAACAGTGAAAGTGTGTCAGCCACACAGGTGAGGAGAGGTAGGACTGTTTTATAGGTTTATTTTTGAAATAATGTTGAGCTTACATGTACTTGGTAATAGAACTTGACAAATGTACGAAAGAAATTCTATAATGTGATTGCCTGTGATAGCAAGAGAGCTGCACAGATAACTCAGGAGATCACCTCCAGTCCTGTGCTTTCTTAAAACTATGAATGTAATTATAGAAATCAAAAATATTCCAACCATTTCCAGCTGTCAGAGTATATATGTATATAAATGTAATACATCATTTGCAATTGAAATTAGCCTAAAGATAACAACTTTAACAGAAAAGGCACCTAAAATACTACAAAATATTATGCGTATTTATGTTGTACCTGGAGATCTAGTTGCCTGCAAGTCACATTGACATAGTTAACTTTTTTATTTACTTTGGTACTTCTCTTAAACATAAAGTTGCAAAGTAGTCTGCGTTAAAATTTAGCTATTTCTGGTTTTAGAACACTAAGTCTCAAACACCTAACTCCCTTAAAAAAGAAAACCATGTATTTAATTGCCTATTTCTGCAAGAACCACTGTAAAGCTCATCCTTTTCTTTTTGGATCTTGGTCACCTTTTTAAAAGTTGAAACACATTTATCATGTAGTAATACTACTTGAATGTATTAATCACTTTGCCTATTTTTCAGAAACTGCCAGCTAGAGCTGTATATGACTTTAAAGCTCAAACTTCTAAGTAAGTACTAAGCTTTTGTTCATTTAAGAATTTGTAATTCAAGCAAACTCTTTCTACCGCTTAACTGGTGTTTGAGCCAGTTTCAACAGCAAATGCCGTGGACACGAGGACCCTACTTGCTACTTGGTCACAGTAGTCCCTGCATTAGCAAACTTTGTGAGAAGTTATTTTGTAATAAAAATGTCTTAAATTATTACATTCTCCATTGTATCGGTTTGAACACATGAATAGCTGTGCATCTTCAGCCTTCTAGAGCACAGGTTGTGAGGGACACACACTGAATGCTTTGTTTGTTGTGAATTACATTTAGGTGACAGAGGGTAAAGGGCTTAAAATAGTGTCATAGATAATGAGTTTATCAAAAGTCTGTATAATACTTCAGCATCTTCCTTTCTGTCTTAACATACACAGACTTTCTGGAGGATGTCATATAACACATACCAACACAAAAAGCAGTGGTCCATAACAAAATTAAGATTAGGAGCCATTGATTTAGGATATGAGAGAGTTGAAGTAGAGTGTCTGCATTTCATTTCTGTTGTTGTTCCAATGATCCAGGGCATTTAAACAATCTTTAGATATTGATGCTAGAGTTACATTAGCTGTGTCTTGGACAAAATTCACAACTGAAATTACCAGAACAGCACATTAGCTCTTGAAAAACCAAATGGATGATACAGCAAAGATCTCCCAAGCCAGGATCTGAACATATCCTTAATTATTTTAATAATTTCCTTTTTTTGGTGTCCAACATTTAACATAACACAGTCCACCGTCTTGGAGTATGAAGAAATGGTGAGAACATAATCCTGTGTTCATGCTTCTGAATAGCTGTCTTGAGAAAAAAAATGTGTCAAGCAGAAGCACACCAAGCTGTATGCTGCATAAAGGTAGTGATAGGCCATAAAGACATGAGATACGCTCTGTGGTTTCCCTACTGAATTCATAAAGAACACGCCAAATACCCCTCTGATGACTGTCATTAAACCAGCACTTAAACAGGTGATCCAAAAGACATTATACTTGCATGCAGGCATCATACTAAGTGCTCTGGTGGTAACTAGCAATACTTCCTTGGAATCACAGTGTAAAACAGGCCTATGTAACTTACAGGTACTACATGGGATTCATAAATGTGAGTCATTTGATTTTATATGGTATGATCAACTGGTAAATGTACCACATCTGTGACACTTTTTCTTTAAATGTTTAGTTGTTGCATTCTGTTTCAGTTCCAAACTGTAAATATCTCAGGAGCCATGCAGGGAGAAAAGTTAAATGTTAAGCTATCAACATCTGATATAAATAAATTTGTTACAGAGAGCTGTCCTTTAAGAAAGGAGATACTGTCTATATCCTCAGGAAAATTGATCAAAACTGGTATGAGGGTGAGCACCATGGAAGAGTTGGAATATTCCCAATTTCTTATGTTGAGGTTTGTTCTCTGTTTTAATTCCTTTAATTAATTTGGGTAACAGGTCCACAATCCACATGAAAATGGTGAAAATCTGATTTTTCTTTTTCTGTAGAAACTTTCTCCCCCAGAAAAAGCACAGCCTGCCAGGCCACCTCCCCCTGCACAGATTGGAGAGATTGGAGAAGCTGTTGCCAAATATAATTTCAGTGCAGACACAAATGTGGAATTATCACTTAGAAAGGTACAGTTGAAAACTATCTTCAATCAAAATACCATTATAGTGTCTCCTGCTACACAGAATCAATATATAGGTAAATACTGGCACTAATAAATAGTGCTTTGGTGCACTCTGCATTCAAGATATGCAATGCACAAAGCAATGCCATGGTAGGAAACTCTAACATAATAGTTTATTGGCATGCAGTCTGTCTCAGCTACCTGCAAGGAGTGCAAATGTGTCTTTAATTTGGATTGTGGCAGATTAGCATATGCAATCATCTCTTTTTTACTAATTTAAAATTAGTAAATGTAAAAGAGGTCTAAAAAGCCCCAGGAACAGGAACTTGGAGAAATTAGGGATTGGAGGTAATTTGATGTTTTATTTCTTTTTAAAATTATTTTTTGTGTTTATTGTGGTGATCATAATCTTGACAGCCCAATTTTGGTTTGTTTGAAAAGTTGACTTGCACTGGTTTTCTTTTGTTCCGTCTCACTAAAAACAATTGTACTGAACTCCACACATCAACTACAGAAACAAAATTAAAGAAATCCAAGAGAATGCAAAACTAATAGGCAAGGATTTGTTACAGAGAGACACATGGTGAAAAGCACATCATGTAAACCAAAAAAGGATGTAGCTCATGAAGTTAAAAGTTTGAATAAAAATTTGATGGTTTTCATTTCAATTTCTACCATCTCTGGAAACAGTGAGGCCCTGCCCATTTTACATAGGAAAAGCACTTCTTTCTCTCAAATTTTCAATAGACTCACTTTTTAGTTTTCTACATCCACTTATTCCAACTTCACTGATAGCAAAGCACTTACATGAATTTCATTGTTTAACTCTTATCACTATTAAGAAAAAATGGGCATAGCAGTCACTGTTGCGTATTATAATTGGGACATTAGCTAGTAGTTTGGCCATCATTTAAAACAGGTTATGTTCCAAAGAAAAGTGTAAATGTTAATCTCCCAAGCAAGAGGAGAAGACTACATGAGATTCCCCTCTGATAAAAGAACAGCATTTTCAGTCCATGCCTAACCCCTCATTTTACTGGGATGGTAGTTTTATATATGTTTATTATCAATGGGAGGAGAAATGGGAAAATGGAGATGACTCTCAAGACTGATGGGAAACAGCACTGCAGAGAAAATACTATTATGTGTTAAAACAATACCTGTTATACACAAAATTAACTTCCAATGTACGTGCTGATAACTCATTTTCATAATGCATTTCAGGGAGACAGAGTAATTCTTCTGAAGCGAGTTGATCAAAACTGGTATGAAGGTAAAATACCAGGAACCAACAAACAAGGCATCTTCCCTGTTTCCTATGTAGAAGTCATCAAAAAGAATCCATCAAAAAGTGTTGATGACTATCCTGACCCTCCGATACCCCAAAGCTATTCTAGTGACAGAATACACCATTTAAGTTCAACTAAGGTAAGGATTTTCTGATGTTAGCTGCCACCCCTAGAGTGGGTTTAGAAGGACTTGTAATTTTTTTAATGTAATAACATAACTTAGGCATTAAGTACACAACATTTTCTTTCTTGCACAGGTAGAATTGCATTACTATGTTGTTAATAAATTATTTTTAACAGACAAGTGTGTCTTATCTTCTGCCAGGATTTATGCTCTTTTCTTCATTGGCTATTACATTATTGATAGTAGAACCAGGCAAAATTTGGGCAGAAGAGTCAACAGAGAAGAATTTATTTGGGCATCTTAGCAAGAATTTGAGCATTAAGGGTATGTCTAGCAGACTTTTAACAGTACACTGTGAAGGCATTCCCATAACACAGCTGTCCTAAAGGCCTACAGTTCCATAAGCATGGAGGACACAGCTTGCCAAGACCAGTTCTGTACCTTTTGAAACAAAGGAGAACAGCCAGTGATTCTGTACTAAAACCTTCCTCCTTTTGCCATTCACAGTCTAGGAGGAGGCTGTTGGTGCATTCTTTGGAGTGGTGCAAGCTGACATTATTGTTTCATTTAGGAGTGATGACAATGTCATCACATTGTCAATGAACTTGGATTCAGACCTTTATGGTTGTGTATTTTTCATACCAAATGTGTATCGTAGGTTCTGAATTGTTTTCCTTCCTAGTTCTGCACAGCCACCGCAAATCATACTACAGGATGTTGCAGAAAAATTCCTGTGGTCTGGTTTATCATTGACTTGTGAGGCTTTGCAGCCACCTGTGCAGGGAACATAACATTTTTGGCAGTGATAGAAACTAAGGAAGTTTCTGCATACAAACTGTGCTTAGAATTAACATGTTATCAATTATTTTGAGCACTCAAGATGGAAACTTCTCTAGATCTTCCTCTTTACCTTTATTGTTTATCTCTTCAGCATGGGCAGTGGCTTTTGTGTGTAATGACAAACTTCTTATTCTGCTATTAATCCATGTTTCATTTGGTTTTGTCCCCTTTTCTACTTCTATCTGCTTGCATACTTGGTGGGCATCCACATGCTTCAATTTGGGAATAAGTTCCACATTTTCTTACTACTTTGGGGTTGTAAAAAGCTATGAAAATATGGCATTTATAGGCAACAGTAGCCTCTGAAAATATTACTTATGACTAAAGATTAGTTGGTTTGGGACAGTTGCTAGAACAGGTCTTGTCTGGTTTTCCAGAATGTGTCACAACAGAGAACAAGATCCTCTGTCTTCTATTCCCACAAAACTGTTCAAGTAGCATCAAATTCTGTAGCTGCCAACTGAGGTATTCATAAGCTAGGGCCCCTAATTGAAGGCAAGTCAAGAGTATGAGGCAGCTTAAGTGCTCCATATTCTGAACATGCCTCTCCCCATTTTCTATGGAGCAGGCTTGTCTCTAAGGTATCCTGCAGCTAAAGCTCCATAACCCCTGTTGAGCACAAGTGATGTTTCAGAGCATTTACATATATATAACAAAACTATCCTGCCGCTATTGTTAAGTTAGGTATTACTAAATTAGTTCATGAGGGAAGGAAATTGGTAGAAGCCTTTTTTTTTAACACAGAATACTTCTTCAATAATCAAGTTAGAAAAAAGAACCAAAACCACCAACTTCTACCAAGACTCTTAAACAAACATCTGTTTTCTGAATTCAACTGAACTCAGAAATGGCAATACCATGAAGAAGATATGTTGTTCCTGACTACCTATAAGAACTTCAGCAGTCCTGAAGGTGTTCTAGAGTTTACCACACTTTCTGATACCACTTTCCCTATTCCTTTGGAGTTTTTTACCACATACCACTCCTTGTTGCTAGAGGAATTGCACTGAACTTCTCTGGCCTAATGGCAATAAAATAAATAAGCAATACAAGTCATGAGCAAGTTTTGCTCTCCATAACTTGGCCTAATCCATCTATATCTTTAGAGCTAGTGCAGTTTATAGCCATGGGAAAGTAAAAATGGTGAAGTCTCCTCAGCAGTATTATTGACCTTAAAACCACAGGTTAGGAACCCTTGTTTAAGAGGAAAGGTGAGGGAAAGAGACTCTATTGCCGTAACAGCCTGGGCTCTGTTTTAGCAGACTGCGTTGTATCAGTCCATACTGCTTACTTTGGTACCTAAGACTCTGTAAACAAAGGTTTGTCTAACTATAATATAAAGCTATTTGCCTCAAGAAAACTCAGGCAGAAGGTAAGTAAACTAACCTTCCTATTCTGCAACATTAATGTAGACTTTAGAAATTATTTTTCTCTACTGCATTAATACTTAAAGTGTGTAGTAGTCCAGTTAACTTACAGGTGTACATCTAATTATTTGGATAATTCTAACAATGAGATCAAAATATTTTTTGCTCAATTTTAATTTTGGGGATTAATAGTAACAAAAATGCATTTTCAGTATTTACTGAAGCAATGGATATCTACTGATGCTGTGTACGTATGACTCACCAGTCTCTCATTCTTAGAAAAGGACGTTTCTTTTACTAGAAGGATGCTTCAATCAATATTGTGTAACGGTACCCAAAGCATACTGTTGTGTACTGTGCTGTCACTATTTTAAAAGCATTGTTGACTGCCTAAGTCCAATTTAAGTTGAATGTACCTTTCACAAATGTAGACATAATTTTGAAATAATAGGGTTACTTTTGAAAAATAAATGCATTCTGTAGCTGCTCATGCTTTAATAAAAGTATGCTATGTATTAAAGATGTTTCTTAAATATTTACTCAGAAGTACTAAGAAAAAGCAGAAGTATTGAACTAACAGTTGAATAGTTAGATATTACTTCAGTTGTTATACTCGGAAAGAAGTATTTAATGACACCTGAAGTGTACTTCTGAAAATGCTATTCTCAAAATAATAATAACGGTTCAGGAAAATTTCATTAATATTAATTGTATGATTTAATAACCTGTGACAGGCTCACTAACAGAGCACCGTAAGTAACATAACTTTAGCAGATCAAATGCAGTTGCCTTCATGAATGTAATGATTCAGATCTGTCTTAATGTTTGACATTTATGCCCTGAGCCAGAACCTGATACAGTTTCATGTTTCAAATGTCTTTCCTGCTGTTCTGATTCATGTAGTAGTGATTTCAGACACCCATGGTCACTGAAATTGTACCCTGTAATCCAGATGATGGCACAGACGTATTTCTTTTCCAGTTTACTCATATCCTAATTTTCTATCATGCTTATCTATTTCAATTTCCTTGTTTTTCTTATTTTTGAAGTTGCCTTCCCAAGCACTGACCCCACTTTCCAGACAAGTTTCCTCCTCTTGGTCACACATTGATCTAAAGATTCTCCAGGCTGCCTCTAGTGACTTGTTTTCAAGGACTGTTGGTTTTTCACCTTCAAGCATGTACAAGTTAACTTCTTCATCAGTTCCAGACAGTTTTCTTTGTGACTTAGAAGAACTCAATTCTTTGGCATTAGCAACCTCCCAAACTGTAGCAATCTCCCCAGGTAATAGCATTCACCACATTAAGGATGGTCACATTATGCCAAATACAGAGGTGTCTCTCAGCTCTTCTACAGCTCTTCCTCTGTCCTTTCTTGTATCTCCCTGTGTCTCATCTTCAGACAGCTCATTTCATGACAGAGCATATAAGCGTCTCAGCAACAATATCAAGTCAGGAAGAGCTAAAGATGTAGAAGGCATAATTGACCCTTTAGTTACTGAAGTACCTAGAGATTTGTCAGATCCTACAATAGATGGTGAACATGGCACTATCTGTAACATCCCTTCACCATATGAAGGAGGTTCTGTGTCCAGAGTGCTAGCTACAACTGCTGAAAATGAAGAGGAAATCTGTACTGCAGATGTGTCACTTAATATAGGGGAGCAGTCAGAACCTCAAGAATCAGATTTCAACGGAGGAGCACAAGACACAACAGAAGAACTGACAAGACTGTATATAGAGGAGGATCTGGTACATGACAATTTAGAATTCCCAATAGCAAGTGGAGAAGATTCTATGGATTGTTATGAAGGATACACTTCACCAAATATCGATAAGGTATTTTAATTTCTGACAACCCTGACTACTGTGTTCAGATAACTTTTAGTATCATTTTTCTCTGCCTTTCCTTGTATTTACATGCTTGTATTGTGCGCAGACACAATTTTACATAATTGCATTAGATAAAATTGAACTCTGAGCAAGCTGGTTTAGTGAAAGGTGTTCTGGCCCATGGCAGGGAGGTTGGAACTAGATGATATTTAAGGTTCATTCCAACCCAAACCATTCTATGATTAAAAATTATCAGCATTAGGGGACAGTCCCTTCTCAGAAGCAGGCATATGCACCATTGTAAATTCTGTGATGTATCAATTGAGCTGGTCTTTTCCCTCCTGTCCTTGTTGGTTGCTGAGGAGCTTCTGATGTGAAAAGCCAGCAAACCATTTCCCTCACTGGCACATTATGTGCTGCCCCTTTTGAGAGAGAGGCACCAGCAAGCAAATACTGTCAACAGCTTCCAGAGGGAGGGACATATGCCTCTTGCAGAGACTCTGCTGTTTGTGTTTCGCATGTGTCACTTCACTAGCTGATATATTTATAGCAGGCTCTGTTACGAGAATCTGACTAACAGTAACAGATCAGATTATGTTTGGCAGTTTTACAAATGCTTCCTCCTGAAGCACTCCCCAGTTCCTCTTTGGGACAGTACATCACTGAACTATCCCAAATGTTTGCTGGCCATTAAATGCCCCAATATCACTAACAATTTGTGAGATTTCTAGGCAGAGTTTTAGATTTCTTACTGTCTAGCACTTACTTCAACAGACTATTCAGGCAGTTGCTTTGTCTGTCAACACGCAAGTCAGGTGCTTAGGACAATATGTTTTAGACCGAATGTTAAATTTTGCAGGCTACCTCTACCCTTAAATTACCTGAAAAACACAGGAGAAAAACTTCAGAATAGAGGTGAAATCCATAGCCACAAATAGCAAATTTTAATGCTTTCTGAGGCAAGAAATTTTTTCCAGAAAACTAGATGACTAATAATAAGATTAGCATGAGATTTGTGCTTGTTCTGGTTAGTTACATCTCCTTATTGAGCATTTGGCATCCTTCAGCTGATTTTATAAGACAGTTTTACAGCACAGTTACTTCTCATCTTTCTTAAACATTTAAGCCAGCTCTACTTTCTACTGGAACATCAACAGACTGATCCTCTTTTCCACCTTTCTTCTAATCTTCCATTTCCCTCTACCAAGGCACCTACTTCCCACTCCGTTCCTACAACATCCCTGTCTACTGCTTCCCTCTCACCTCCTCTCCTCTCTAAACCCTTACATCAGCAGGAGAAAGGCTCACCACAGTTAAAGGTAACTGCACCTCTTGAATATGGATTGTTGCAAGTCTTCATGTCTAATTTTAATAACTGCAAAGCTAACACTGAGTTTGTTCTTCTCAGATGTACTGTTTTCTTTACTAATATTAAGTAACACAACAAATGGAGTATTAAGATAAGCTTTTTTCAAATGAAACACAAGGTAAAACTATAACCATTATGATACAATTAAATAGCTTAAGGAGATACCAATGATAGGAAAGCAGAAAGCCTTCAGATAAATTTCAGGTCCATACCAGGACAGCAATGTAACTTATTTAATTGAACAAAACAGGACTTCAAGTATGCAGAAACTAGGTAACATTTCTGTTTCTGTTTTCAATTTCAATCCAAAGCCTGGGAGAACAGTCGTAAATTTCACAGTAAAGCACCACTGCAGAGGGTCGTGTTCCAAATACCAATTCTGTTAGTCAAGGACTGGACAAAGATTATTCCCTCTTCAGGACTACAGTTTGTGTCAGCATTGAAGTTCTGTGGCAGAAAAATGAAAACTTGCTCTAGAAAGACAAAGTTAATTTCCAGTGCTGACTTCCAGAAGATTCATTTGCTCATGAAAAGGAGAAAAAGTCATGTAAAGAGAAACTATCTTAGAAAAGCGATCATTAATTACATCTATGTCAAAAATACCCTCCTTTCTTTTTTAACTTTTCTTTTTTTCTTTGTTTTTATTTTTTTAATGTCTACCACGTCTTACATGTGCATTCACAGAAAACACAGACATAATGGACTTAAAGAATTCTTAAGATCAACAAATCTGTTGGGTTTTTTCTGAAGTAGGGAAGAAACATAACGCTTCTTTCCAGGGCATGAATCTGAGCTTAGGTTTGTTCCACCTCAAAGAAGGGGTAAAACAAAGTACTGCACTTGTTTCTTCAACTTTTAAAAGTTTAGCAGTTGGTACAGTGCTTTTGGTGCTTTTGCTTAGCCTAATCAGAAAATTTAAGAACATTCCACGCGTACTCTGAAATTCTTTTTAGGTAACCTTTATATTCTTTGCCCTTATTTGAGCAAATTGTGTTAACCTGATAGAAGGAATATATGTTTTGAGCGTTAAACGCTCTGCCCCAGGGAACCTCCAAGGCAGTATATTGCCCTTTACTGGGCAAGGCAGAAGGCAAGATACCAAGAACCATGTGGATGATTCCATCCTGCAGACACAAAAGCCTGAGAACCAAGAAGAACTAAAGATCTGGGGTCTTGTTAACAGAGTTCTAGCTCTATTGTTTTCAAACCATTTTAAATCTGTCTTATTTTTTAAATCTAAGAAACAGATTCCTTTATAAACTTAATCAGTATAGACCTCCCTATTTGAAAATTGTCAAAATAATTAGATACACTCCTACCAATGACAGATGTTTATATTGCCAGAATAGAGAGTTGGATTAAAATATAGTATAAAGTATAACCAGATTTTGGCTGTCATCATTTCTTACTATTCAGTCTACAGACTGGGTTTGAGAAGACAGGACAATTCCTATCTTCTTTTTGTTCATGTTGCTCATGATTAAATTCTGCTCTGAATTGCCACAGCAGAAACAACAAAACATTTTGAAAAATCAGGTATCACAGGTAAAGGGAGGTTCTTCAGAGAATTCTTGAAACGGTACACTGATACTTCAGTAATTTTTGTTAATTTAAAAGTACGTACATATATATATGTACACATTTACATATATATATATTTATATATATATATACACACACACATATATTGGGTATGTGGCTCAAAACTAAAGCATGACCAGGGATGTGGGAAATGGAATACAAGGAGCTATGGGTGGAAAGTGTCACTTTGCATTGTACCTAGGGCGAGGGATGTGTCCTCCAAATGAAGAAGTCTGTAGACACATCCTAAGAAGAAATGCTGACATTTTTCTACCTCCTTGACCTCTCTTGGTATCTTTTTTTTT
>VZRN01002821.1:220276-275712 GCA_013397935.1 Dasyornis broadbenti | reverse complement strand
TCTTATTCACCCCTCTCCTCAGTGAAGGTTTTTTGTTTAGTCACATTCTACTGATAGTCACAAATACCTTAAGAAAATGTCTCCAATATAGTACTCCACTCTCCTCACATTCCCCCAATGCACACCTGCCCATGAGAATTCATATTTGCTGCACAAACACCCCTTAACAATTGAATTCTGACAAACATGAATCTGATTTATAGTGATGCTAACAAAATGAGGATATTTTCATTGTATTTTCATTGTATACTTTCCACCAGG
Source organism: Dasyornis broadbenti (assembly GCA_013397935.1). Classification (NCBI taxonomy): domain Eukaryota; kingdom Metazoa; phylum Chordata; class Aves; order Passeriformes; family Dasyornithidae; genus Dasyornis; species Dasyornis broadbenti. Next base: position 275,451 of record VZRN01002821.1, on the reverse strand, counting down.
TATTTACTTGCTTTCTAAATACAAATCCAAGGGGTGTGTTCTGTTAACAGCAAGGAATTATATTTGCCATTGGTGTTGCTAAGGTAGCATTCGCGGCTCTGTGCTGTTGAGCTTCTCTGTGTTACTATCTGAGCTACTTCAAGGGATACACATACAGTAACTGTTCCAAGTGCGTATGCTATGTGTGATTAATCTTTTAATTGTAACATGTAAGGGCATGTGCCAGAGCAGCAAACCCTTGGAAAAAGAAGACACAGTGGTAGCAATGAAAATACTGTGTAGTAATAGTACCCTTCCTTCTACCTGTAACAGTTGCTTTTTGTTATCAGGAAAAGCATGTCTGGTTTGCATGTACGAATGAAGCAACAAAAATCCCATGATGCTTCATTCTTAACCTCTCACTTAACAAAGTTTTTGTGGTTCTTCTAGGCTAATTTAAAGAGGGACATATTTGTTATGGGTAAACCTCCTCGTAGCCCAGTGATGACTAAGAGATCCTGCTGCTCACCTTTCAGAGGTCACAGCTGTTCACACAGGGTATGGTACTGGATGCCCAGTGTGCAATTCCATGGACAGCATTTCTATGGACAAGGAGCTCAGTGTCTAGTCTTTCAGTATTTTGCTTTTACCCAAGTGTCTCAATACTATCAGTATGCTGTGTTTTCTTCCTGTTGTGCTTCTGTGCTATGACTGAGTAAAGGCAACAGGTCTGTGTGTGCCTGAACTTACTGTATAAATCCATTATTGTACTGTATCGCTGCAGTACTGCATGGTATTTCCAGTGCTACAAGATGTAAGAAATCAAAGTTCTTTATCTTTAGTCTGGTTTTATTAAAATTACTCCTCTCTTTTGAAGAATCTTTAGTTTATTAAAATCACAGCTTCTAAGAGTCAAAAATTTGTACTTCATTGTACGTATACAGATTGAATTTTTTTGGTTTTGAAGCCATGTCTTTTCAAAATGTTTTGCTTCTGCTGTATTTTTTGCACTCAATACTGTCCTCTTTATCCAGCAGTGTCATTCCAGATTTTAATACTCTTTAACCTTTCCCTTCTTATCTGTAATATAACTGTAACACAACTCTAATATTTTTACCTAGCCAGAAAGTCAGGTTGTTGAGAGTTTGCATGAATTTTGCTCAAAAAGGTGATCTACTTTATGATAATAGAGAAGGAAAAAAAAAAAAAGTCAGACAAACACAAAAACCCCACCTTCAACCTAAACTATATGAGAATGAGAATTTACAGCTAATATTTACTTTCAGTTTAGGATTTAATTGTCCTTTGAATTGGTTTCTGTTGCTGATGGTTTTAGGTGATCACCTTTCTGGTGCNTAATTGTCCTTTGAATTGGTTTCTTAACATTTAGCTCTTAAAACTGTTAATAGGAGGAATTGTTTTCCTTTTTAAAATTTGAATTTTAGTTTAAGATATGCAGGTTTGTGTAACTTTCAAAGTCTTAGCTTTTTGGCAGGCCACTGTTTGCTTCCAGGTATGAGGGGATGGTGCTTTCTTCGTTAATGAAGAAAGACAGTTCAATCCTAGGAAGGCCAGGATTCTTGTAGTAGCAGACAAACACCATCTCACAGAAAGTCCAACTAGGAATGAGAACTGTAAAAAAGGGATTAAGCGCTATTTTAATTTTGCACGTTTCTCCAATTGAATGACACATAATCAGTATATTAAGAGGAGTGTGTTGGTCAATGTGTAATGTATTTATGACTTTAATTCCAGAAGTACAAGAGCACATGTCATGCACCTAATTTGCATGCTCGGGACTCTACAGAACTTTTATATGCAAGTGCAGTATCAATCGTGCATGAAAATCAGGCATACAACTGGGACCATTAACTTGATGGCACACTTTTTAATGTTTTTGGGATTAGGTTGTGCAATATTTCCCAGGAAATAGGATAGTCTAGTAAACTGAGGTGCAGTTGAAAACTAGAAATCTTTGCAACAGTCCCTTGTCTAGCCAATGTCATTGTGTGGGAGAATGAGAGCTTAGGGAAAGAAAACAGGGAGAAAGCTTCTGGATGTCAGCTAGGGTATCATTGTGGAATGCATCCAAATAGAGAGCAAGCTCCAAGGTCTCCCTGTTCAGACATACCACCACCAACTTCACCCTATTTCTCCAAGATAGTAATTTTGTGAAAAGATTGTTTGCTCTGTGGCAATAACACACAGTTGAAAATCATGAGTCACCTTGGTTCTTATTACCTGTTTCTACAGTAGTTAATTAGCAATAAAACATTTTATTAAGCATATGCAGAAAAAGAACAAAATACTAACCTACCCAGTTTCTTCCTGGCTTGGTATTATGTTCAAAGCATTAAATCATTTGTATCGTTGTTTAGTACTTTTACTTCCATTGTTTATAGGAAAAGTCCTTAACCTCAGTTGAATTCTTTTGCATCTCTGACTATCTTTGGCATTCAGCTCAGTTACAGACCTGATGAAAGATTAGCAGCAACTAAGGTCAGATTCCATTGTAAATACAAAGCATTCTGACTATTCTCCTTTTGCTTGACAAGCCAGCCATTGAAGAAGGTTTACTGAGAACTGTTTAATTTGAAATCTTTACTGTTTATTCTTTGGTAAAAATTATTCATCTTTCTTGTACACTGGCAGGGGAGAGTTAAGTGAGGGAGAGAAGACAGTAAAGAGTATAAACAATTTTTTTTTTCTTTTACTTTGAAAACCTCTTTCCCACCTAGCATTCAAAAATATGAACTAAAAAAAAAAAAAAAAACCAAAAAAAAAACCACCTGCATTCTATCTGCCTGCATATTTAGGCACCTTTTAAAAGTTATACTCTATAGACTGTAAAGATAAAGTACAGACTGTTCACAATATTTTCTGCATGTAGTCATACAAACTGCTGAAAAGAAAGTTAACTAATTTCATCCGGAGATGTTGAGAGAGAAAATGGGGAAAGAAACCTAACAAACTACATCCTATACTTTCCCATTCAATTTTTTCCATCAGCCTGTGGATTATTTACTGTTGCCTTCTCTCTGGGAAGACTGTATCATCTTCAAGAGTGATAAAAGAGTGACTGAAATAGTCAAACCAAGAGAGAACCATGGGGCAATAAGACAAATTCTATGGCTTAAAGATCAGGTTGCAGTTCACTCAATTCATGAAAGAAAGTGCTATGAGCAGTGTTTGATATCCACACTCCCAAAACAGATATGGTTCCCAGACTTGTCTCCACAGCATGACCAGAGGGCATCCTCAGTCAACGGAGAATACGATCCCTGCTCATATCAAGAGCCTTCCTAAGCAGCTGCTCCTGCACTTTCTGGCTCCAGCCAGATTCTAATCAGTATAAGTCAATGACTTTCTATGCAGGATATGGTTTCTGTAGAAGGTTCGTATTTTTCATTTCCATTGCATCCAGATGCATTGAATATTAGTGGTTGGTAATGCTCTATTAGGAAGGAACATAGCTCCTTTCACAAAGCTTTGCACTGGAAATACAAACTACTTTTTTTCGGCTGAAGTAAAAGTGTTAATTACTATTTCCACACAATTAAATGTATTCTTTCAAATGTTTTTTTCTGTTCTTTGCCTCCCAACAGCCTGCATGGCTTGAGATGAAAAAGAATTAGTTAAAGCATAGCATGTTATGCCTTCCAAGTTAGTATTCTGTGTGTGTGTAATGTATGGTGTGGTATGTTGTTCATCTGTGAATATTCTAGACTCTGCCGTTATGTATAGGAGATTTTATTTCTGCTTATCTAAAAATATATTTCTCCCAAAGAATGTATGAAGTTCATCAGTTGCATCTGATTTTCTAATGTTATTTCTCTTTCACAGTGAAGACGCAGCAGGGTTTTATTCCAGCTTTGTACTATACTATAAATAGAATGGAGTGTTCATAAAGTTCACAGTTTTGTTTAGTTTTCATTATGACCTCCAAAAATCAGATCTTTAAATCTGCCAAGATTCAGTTGTTTGTCATGTCTCTTAATGTATTGTGAGTTGGAAGGGGGGCAGAATGGGCCATTGTTTTATACAAGGTAGAATATGAACTCTTGAGCAACTATGTGTTACACCCCTATCCAACTATTTGGACCTTAAACTGCAAATCTTTATTACATTTCAAATCATTTCATTTCAGCCACAGCGCCCTGTGCTTTCTCATGAAAACATACACAGTGGGGGGGAACCGTAAGTATATTTCTTGTCTACTAAACCAAAACCTAACATTTAAGCAATAGCCAGGAGATCATAGGATAATTTTTTAACTTGCCAAGTACAAGAGATTTGTATGAATGGAGAGATTTCACAGATTTATAGATAACTGCATGATGTAGGAAAATATCCAAAAATGTCCCAGAGGGCAAAGCCTTATTTGTTTAATTTTACATTCAGTGCAGGCAGACATGGCAACTTAACAGTTCTCCACTGTCTATACTTATAGAAGGGATTTCGACTTTTTTATTCTCTCGATTTTTACATCTCAGCAAAATGACAGTTACAGATTTAACATTGATTCAAATGATCTGCTTTACTGATTTGATACAATTATTCAGAAACAGTTCTGGATGTGAATAGAGAGGGGGAAAAAGTAACTTGATAGTGTTGATCACAGGAACACAGGCTCACACTTTTTGGTGTGATTTACAAGTGCAGTTCGAATATGAGATACAGGAAAGCTTTTCTGAAAACTGGAGAAGAACCTAGAACTCAAGACTTATTTTGACAAACATTGTAAGTTCTTGGGATATTTCAGTACTGACTGTTAAAATGCAAGTTCAGTGCAAGACTGTTTTGAGATTTCGCCACACCACCCTCCCCACCCCCACTCCCCCCCATTCTTGCACTTGGGTCCTGCTTCAGTGATCATTGAACCCAGGAGAACCAGGAGCTGTTCTTCCTTTAGCATCAGAGCACTTCATCGTATGCCCTATTAGATATTTTTTCATAAAATGTATCTAAAGCTTAATATCTGAAAATATTTTGAAGTTTTCCTTAGTTATTTGAAGATGGAAAAGAGCGGCAGATAGCTATACCACAGACCTATAATTAGATTTGGATATTTAATCTCACTAAAACCAGTAGTTTCTGTTGGTATTGTTGAGCATACTGGAGCACCTAACTCAGTTTTGTAAGCAATAATTGTCTAATTAATTTTGTTCAATATAGCATAAGTAGTTCATGACTAAAGTTATTTATTCCTAAATTTAAAAATATAAATATATTTAAATTGCCAACTAACCCTTCTTTCTCTTGAATATGTTTTCTGTCAGTATTTTAAATGCTAGTAGAGTTTTCATACTTAAGTAGTCTTAGATTAGCATAGAGAGAATGAAATTATTACAAAGGAGTTTTTAAAAAGGATTATCTGGAAATGACTAAGATTCAATTTCTAACATACAAAGAGAGCTAATTGGGAAGTTCTTGTTACTGTACTTGAGTAAGTAATTGGCTTGACTCCTATTCATGACGCATTATATCTGCAAATCCTGTCCCTTTGGAAGCTGCATTTAATGATTTTTTGGAATATCACCATAGCTCTGCTTTCCTGGAATGATGATAAGCATAACAGAAAACATTATTGCCACTTACGTTTTTGCACAGATTGTTCTTACTCTTGCTACACAAATTGCCAGAGGTAATTGCTTAAACAACCAGTCTCTTTCCATTTTGTTAGTGTAATTAAAATATAAAAATAGACCTTTTGGGCTTGGGAAGATAACTGCCAGTTAGGAGAAATTAATTTTTTTTTTCTTGGAACATTGTCTTCTTTTCCAGTCTCTGAACCAGCAATGTGAAAAATAAGTGTCGTTTATTGAAGAAGACCATCATTAAACTAAACTTAGCACCAGTCTGCATATAGGATTTTTGAATTGGGCTTTCAGGAGCAGGAATTTTTTACTAAAGTAAACACTTTATTTAGCCGGAATGATAAACACATCAACAGGCAACCTATCTTGTTTTTACTGGGGAAAGTATAATAATGGTATTAAGGTTTAAACTCAGTGAACTGCTTTAGGAGAGAAGAATAAGAATAGATACAATTATGTTTTGCTTCAGTGTTTTGTAATTAGAATTATTTCTTTTTCACAATTTCTGCAGTTACACCCTGCTTCTTTATACACAGTCAGTCATATCTGAGGCACAGTTGCTTAGAAAAAAAGCCAGTTCTCACTCTGCAGGATTCACGGGCTTGTGCAGCAATCTTCCTGTGGGCTGTCAGCCCAAGAACCTTCAGTTTCCCCTACTGAGAGTTTATTCTTTCAATTCAAAAAACTTCAATTAAAAGCTGCCAAGGAATGAAAGACACTGCATTTAGTAATTGTACACCTCTTGCCATTTATCCATCATATGTCCTGCAGTCTGCAGCCCTGGCCAGGTGGTAGAGGCACAGGTCAGGGTTTGAATATTGTTTGAGTTTCCCATCCATATGTCCTCTGATTGGATTCAAGCCTCTCCCTCCCTCTCAGAGATAGATGGCTTGTCTCTGTCGCCCCTGAAGAGCCCAGGGAGGGTCCCCCAGACACAGTGGCAGTGTGTGTGAGCTGCTGTCCTGGGTACCCTCACTTGTGCTGAGTGTTACTGGCTTCACAGAGTTTAAAGGCAGAACCAGTTTTAGGTGCTGGTCGTGGAAGGTTACAGGGCTAGCACATCTAGACTCTCCTTTAGAAGTCCTCTGTTTCATGACTGAACTATAAAATAACACTAAAATTAAAAGTTAAAAAAAAACAACTGTTTTTAAAGCAACTGGTTAAGGAGCCTTTAGGCTTGCCTTGAAACTTGGTCTTTAGTGTCTCATAAGTTACCTTTCTAATAAAGGTTTTACTTACTATAAGTTCCTAACCCTCAAGTCCACCAGTCAAAAAGAATCCTTTCCCGCTCTATTTGCCAGAAGTGTTTCTTCTTAGTTAATTTTTAAACCAGCTCCTTTACTTGAGCAAAAATGCAAGGAACTCTTACTTCTTTTTAAAATGCAACATTTGTCCTATTTAAGGTTTCAGGCTCTATATAACTATACTCCTAGGAACGAAGATGAATTGGAGCTCAGAGAGGGAGATGTCATTGATGTGATGGAAAAATGTGATGATGGATGGTTTGTGGGTATGTTTTAATTTGGTTGCTTCCTTCTCTTTTTTTCTCACCCCTACCTTTGCTGCACTCTTTGTGTACTGTCTTTTAAACAACTCAATTTAGTGTAATAAACTTAAACCTGGCTTTATCAGGAGAAATCCCAACCATAATCCAGTGAAACCAGCAGGTGATTTTGCACTTTTGTCTTTTAAAATGGATAGATGCAAATTGACACATGCCTCTGGATTGTTGTACAGCATTTGTGACACACAATGGACTGTGTATTACTGCTCTCTTTATAAAGGCCAGGTAACTTAAAACTTACTCACATGAATACATCCACAGCATTGACCAGCTGTGAGAACCAAGCATTACTGAACAAATGAAGATTTCATAATCAGGCCTAGATAAGGTGGCTTAATCATTTCATAAAACCTCATGCACATAGCAGCTAACTTAATCATCTGACTAGTCTGTAATATTTCAAAAATTCAAATTATTTAAATACACTTGATGTTGTTTAAATTATTTCTAGGTACCAAGTATTTTAGCACAGCTTTTAAGCAGGCCTAATAATTTAATCAAATATGCATCTTCATTTGCTTTTTGCTTCCTGCAGTTATGCTTTTTTAAACCTCACAAATAAAATATATAGTATAAGGAACTGTAGGTCTTTCTGTTTGTGCAATATTAAACATAAAAATTTTAAGGCCATGCTTTCATAGTGATTTTCTGTTGTTATTCCCATCTTTCATCTATTGCTTCTAATTTCAGGAACCTCAAGAAGAACCAAATTCTTTGGTACTTTCCCTGGAAACTATGTCAAGAGGCTGTGAAATTTTGTTTCCTACTTATTTATGCTGCATCTCTGCAACACATCTGCATAAAGCTGCTAGAAAACATGCTACGCTGGCCTTCTGTTTTCTTGCTTGCAGTCTCAAGTAGAGGCCATCTAGTTCATCCTCATCCCATCCCACCCACCAAACCGTTCCAGCAGTATTACAGCAACGACCACAGTGTGAATAACTAAGCTTTTCTGAGACAAGAGGAATCATTTCAACATTTAAATACTCCCTACTTTAAAGTCTTTTCATGTGAAACACAATAGGAAAAGCCTGATGACAGGTACAGAGATGAATTGCCATGGGAGGTAGGGGGGAAAGGGGAAAAAGTGTTCTTGGTTTGAACATTTGTGGTACTACCATGAAGTCTGGTGGGATTTTTTTCAGCATGCATGTAACACAGGGGAAAGTTGCTGTTTACTATTTTTAAAAAAATTGATTTTACACGTTCTTATTAGCTTGGCAGCATTTGTTGCTTCCACATTGCTGTGTCACGGGTTTGCCTATTGTACTGGTTTACAATGTATGACAAACTATAATATAGATTTTTTTGCCTGCACTTGTATGCTGTAACAAAGGCACAGTGATTGTAAAATCTCAAGCAAGCAAAGTGAAAAATGGAAGAACTGCAAGAGTTCTGAATGGGTGCAATGGTATTGGCTAAATATTTTTTCTTTTTTTCCCCTAATGAAAAACTGTAGTGAACCTTGTAGTGTTTTCTGTTAAAAGGTAAGTGCAAAAAGCAAAAGACTTGGGAAGGAGGATTTAAGGAAGAGACAGACAATGCCGTAAGCATAGACAATAATAACCTGCTACTGATGTCTGATATTAAGTGGTTGTAATCAAAATGTTGTAATAGTAAGCAACATGAAGTGTAAGAGGTTAGTGTTTTTACTCATCAGGAATTTAAAGAAGCAGGAAGTAAACAGTGTTAGTGCAAAGGGTTGTTGGGTTTTGTTTTTTTTATTTCCTAACATAGCCACCTGAAAAATATTCAGAAGTATCATGTACTGATTTATTTCCCTATATATGTGTATGTATGTTAATGAAACCCAAGTTACACATTCTTTTTAGAAATTTAGACAGAAAAAAGTCACAAGTATTAAAACTGATATATTTTAGAGGTGTTGTTTTGGGGGGTTTTTTTCTGAATGAAACAAGTGTTTGAAAACATACATTTTCCATAAGCAAAGGTAAGCATAAATAGCAAATGAAATTAAGGCACAGGATGATAATGACTATGGCTTTATAAAAGTAAAAATTCGGATTTGGTTTCTTTGGCACCTTATAGATGGCAAAAGCTTCTCCTTCATTTTTCATGGGTAAAGGATCAAAATTATCAAAATGTATGTAGTCTCTGTAGCATTTTGTACATAAGTTTGCTTTTTTTGTACAGAGCCATTTGGTTGTTGATTTTTTAAAAAATTAAGTTTCTTATTTGCCCTCTTCACATACAGAATATTTCAATGCGTTTTTCTTTTCTTGCTCTGTTTACCATAAGCACATCTGGATAGTGCAATTCTGTAAGATAGCATTTTATGCAAAATTTTATTAATTAAAATGTGGTTTACCAGCCAAATCTAAATGTACATATGTCTTTATTACTGAGAAAGGTCATTAAGGCAAAGGTAAAGAAACATCTTTGTGCAGCATACCTTTATTATTGCAGATTTCATGGCAAAAGCTTTATATTCAAAGGCTTTCAATTTTAAACTAGGTCTGCATGCAGCTTTGCTGTGAGATTAATACTATCTTTGATGCCATTTATGATTGAAGACTTAAATATCTGTTGCCTGTGATATTTAAAAAGTACTGTTTCTACTCTGTATCTGATTTTAGAAAAATGCAGGTTTTTCATACCTGGTTTTCAGGTAACTGACTTTGAATTCCTACAAGCAAAAGGTCTCTGTGGTTTTTTTTCTTGAATAGACTTCTAATAAATTTTGCTTGGAGTACAAAACTGTTTCCCCATCATTTCTCCAAATACACGGAACTTATCACTTAAGTATTGCCAAGTGCTTAGCTATTTAAGCTTATATGCAAATAGTTACACCTTGTACTTCCACCCACCCACATCCCTCCATCAAGCAAACACCAGTTATACATAGGGGCAACTCTCATTTCCCACACTCTCTCAGTTGTTCTGCTCCTGTGTCATCCCTAAAACACCTGAATGCAAAAGCATTGTTGCGGACTTCCTGCAGAGAGTGTGCCTATCTGAGATGATTTTTCTCTTGCCAGAACCACCCTTCACACAGAAGCACAAAGGTAAAATGTACAATGGTAAACCCTTTATATGTGCCAAAAGTTCCTATATCCTAATCCTTCAATAAAAGCAAAACAAGAACTCCCATGTAAAGTGACAGCATAGGAATGAGAATTAAGGAAAACACTGGTTTTTGGGGAACATTTTGCACTTGGGATGTCTCTGTCTGGCAAAGAACAATTTTCAAAAAGAACTTGAAATGGGAAGAAAAGCAGGTTCTGGGTTTTGGGCAGGGATTTGTGTTCGGTTTTTTTGTGGAATTTTTTTTCACTGGCTGGTAGCACAGTTACTGCTGGCGCCTCAGAGTCGCTCTTTGCTCCTGCTTCACCATGTCACGCTGGCTGCTCCTGCCAGGCTGCCTCTTCCCACGTGCTGTACTTCTACCACTGAAGAATCTAGTACAACAGCAACCTGCATTTGGACGGGAATAATCCATTTCCTCAAGTCCCATTTATGCTCAGTTTTGTCTTTACAATTCTTGGGCTGGAAAATGCAAAACCACCAACATCTCTAAATAAATAATAAACGTGGGTGAAAGTGGTATCTGTCTACAGGGAGGTTAAGATCAGGGGTTGCTGCTGTAACTCCAGCAGAAACTCCTTTGTCAGTATAAGCGTTGTTAATGCTGGGAGTGCTGTCAGTCTGGACAAGGCCTAATTTAGTATGACTGAAGTGACTGTTCCCTTCCTCTGCTAAATGAGCTTAAACCCACCACAGTGCATCTCTTCTCACAGCCCAATAACCACATGCATATGCAACCAAATGTTTTGTGGTTTGTCCTTTCTATTTGCTGGGTGACCCATCATGGGATTCAGGACATCGCTGAAGTGCTGCTTTGTGCCAGATACCTGTGAGAACTGTCAGAAAAAGGAAGTAGTGTGCTTTTCCTATAAAAACAAGCCTAATAAAACCAGTTGGTTAATATAGTCTCACTAATATAGAAATTCTGGTTAGTTAAGGGTCTGAATGGTTAAGGGGTGAAATAGAAGCCTCTGCTAATAGCAAAGTGAATGAAAAAGGGGAAAATATAGGCCATTGTAATGAGAATAGCAAGTCGTTGACACTTCAGGAGAAGATTGTAGTCCTAATGCTTTAGTCAAAAAGTAGAGAAATATTTAACTATATCCAGGTAAACCTAACATACTCAATTCTGCTAAGTCTGCTGAAATCTCAATTACACTATTTAAGGAATGAACTAAGGCATTTTTTTAGTTTCCTTGCATAGGCCCCTATAAAATCATGAAGGGACACCCCACAGGACTAGGTGGTGCTTTGTCCTAAAGGCCAGAGGAAGAGAGACCTGGGGAATTAGAGGCCAGCCAGTTTAATACCTAGGAAAATATGAGAACAGATGAATTAAAAGCCTCAGATACTCACTGATTTTTCTGGAAAATTATGTATCAAACCAATTTCCTTTTCTATTGTCAGCATATATAGCATGCATCTTGATTCCTATTAGAATTTTCTTTTAATCCTATGAGTTGGCAGCTGCATTTGTAGACTAAGAAAAGTCAGTGCCAGTGCAATAAAATCAAGTCCGTTGTAGAGTTGCACTACATTACAGATAAATAAGTAACAAAACCACAGCATCCCTGAAAAACAGTCGATCTCAGTGCCTACCCTGCAGCGAGTATATTTGCTATCGAGGCAAAGGCTTCCTAAAACAAGAAAGCCCATAACATAGCAACAAGCCAGGGAGACTAATGCATGAGCAGTTCAGGGTAGTGATCTATATCCCAAACTAAGCAAAGGGTCACCCTAGCAGGTCTTACATTCTGTCACCCATGCCAAAGCAAAGCATGGTGTCATTCTGCGATGCCTGGTATTTACTAGTTGCCTTTTAAATGCTGATATACAGAACCCACACAGGAACACGAGGTGCTTCCTGTGCATTTGAAAAAGCAGTGCATGAACCCATGGGAAGCTGGAAACATGAAGTCAGTTGCTCTAGAAAGACCTTAGGTCATTGCTAAGTATAGTCCCTTACAGCATTAATAGTTACAGGGTGAAACCCTGCCTTTGCTCCAGTTAACAGCATACTCCTTTGAAGTCAACAGATCCCACAGTATTGGTAATAATTTCTGTGTTAACTTGAAACTAAAATTGCACATGAGAGAAGCACTAGAACAACTGAATGTCCAGTTTGGGTTGGTTTTATTTTATTGAAAAGTATGAGTGCAGGCAGAGACCAGAAACCACTTCTTTAACTGCTTCCACAACAGAGCAGAACAGATAATTCCCTTCTCTAGTACCTAACAAACAAGCTAGCTTAAAAAAAATTCATTTTCTTTGAAACAGTTTTATAGGTCAGAACATCTTGGTACAACCACCAAATATCAATCAGACCAATGCCTGAATCTACCCATTTTACACGGCAGGGAGCTGCCAGACCAACACAGTGGATATCAGTACCTTACCCATACACAGTAAATAGGGATGCTGAATTCAGTAGGACTTTCTTCTGCAACTCTGTGGATAATCAATCAACATCATGCCATTTATTTGACTGGATGAAAAAATTGCCATTTTACTTTTATCCTTCCTGTAATGGCCTGATAGTTAAGTGCCCAAGTCCTAGCTAAAAATTGCCCAATAGTATCTATTGTTCTCAATATAGTGAAGTCATACTCCTTTGAAAATTAAAAATATTTTTACATATATCTGTGGAGAATATGACAGAAATCCACTGAAACAAAAGAATGAATGAATGAATGGATTCCTGCTGCACTTCCCTGAGTCAGAAACTATTTAGGCCAAAGAAGGTGCTACTGGTGTACTGGTGGCTGCTAGGCTCTCATTTATGGCTTTTGTGTCACCTCTGAAACATAAAAAAAAAAAAAAAAGAAATTTCTAGTTAATACGTGGTGATGAAACCAGGGAAGAACCTGAACAACCCTGCAGGTACAACTCCTAGTGGAAATGTGCTGTAAATAGTTACACTGTGCAGCTGCACCCAGGACTCCCAGCTGCTGTTTTGTTTGCATCAATGTGAATCCCATATATAATGTTTTAAGAAATACATCTTTTGATATTTAAATTCTGTTTCCTCAGGGGTCACAAAGGAGCAAAGTTTTGTGGTAGCTATTTTATACTACCAAAAAGTAGAATGCATTCCTACTAAAATAGCTTTAATACCTATACCAATTTTTTGAACAACTTTTGTGTAGTGATGTCACATCTAATTACAAATCAGGAGCACAGAGGGTTCCACTGCATCAGAATGGCATTACATCACAAGTGACACCAGGGCAGGGGTGGGGGGAGGAGAGGGGGAAAGTGTTGACTGACAACCAGAAATGCGTTGCTATCCTCACTACAGACACTCACATCTCAACAATTCGTGTTTCTTGCTGCCAACACAAATAACAAACTTGGAAGCCATTATTTCATCACCCATATAAACAAATAGCAAAGCAATCCTCCTACATTTTCCATCCATCAGATAAATCAGTAAACCACTTTAAAAACATCCCAAGAATAATGTAATTATTTATCTCTACCAATGAAGAATTACCACAGAGTTACATGCAGTGGTTCTTGATACTCCCCCCCAGAAGGAGAGGATTCGCTTCTTTCTCCCAAGCCAATGTTTCCCTTTGTAAGAGTGGGCCCTCTATTCACATGTGTCCACTATGTGTGCTGGGCTCTAGCTCCAACTGACTGCAACAGAAATTTGCTATTTAAATATCTTAAAGGATCTGGTCCTTTAAGATTGTTTTGGTCATCTTACATTAATATAAAATGGAGTAATTTTATCTCAAGACTTTCTACAAGTGCCACTAAGAACCAAAGAAATAAACTGCTGTATTAAAGTGACCAAGCCTTCAGTCACTTGCACTGAGATTTTTTCCCCTCAGCCCTGAGTTAAGCATACAAGTGAAACCAGAAGTGCAGATGGGGAATGCTGAGGAGACTGAACATGTCGTTCTAAGTGGATCATCACACCACTTCTGTTGCTGTGATTTGCTAGATAAACCCCAAGCACGCAATGACCCAACTCATACTTCCCTGGCTTAGTGCTCTGAACTGTAATGTGAAACATGTACAAATACCAGCTGGTTTAATACCTGCCAGAGGCTTTTCTTACACTACCACAGATTCATCTGTTATAGATAGGGGGGTTTTTCACACGTAACTGGAAATATTTGAACAGGTGAGAATGAGGCCTTCCCTCCTTACACCATAAAAGAGGACAAATGAATGTGCCCAGTACGTCTGGGGTAGTAGAGAGCAATACTCATATGCCATGGAAGAGTTCAAGGAGCTATTTATAGATTCATTTCATCTGCTCCCTGCAGCCAGCTCTGAGGTACAAGACATAAAGCAGCACACAACACACAATCTGAAGCAGAAAGTATGAAAGTCATATGCCATCAAAACCACAGGGAAATGCCTAGGACACAACAAAAAAAACCCCTCTGCTGGCCGCCAATCCATACTTATATTTTGAAACAAGCAAACTGCTACAGAGGGGCACAAAATTTTTGTACCTACCATTTCAGTTCAAAAGGAGTTTTAAAGAAGCGTGGTCGAAGAAAGAAATTGGCCCAAACCTTCATCAGCATCAGATAATACTTTCCGATCATCATAGCTTTAATTATAAAACTTCTCTGGTGTTTAGGCTGTTACAGAAAACTGACCTTTCAGTTGTACACATCACTGATAAATTCTGTGCATAGTATCCTGAAATTACTGCTAACTATCCAAACTTTCTCCATCCTTTGCAACACACACTTCCTTTGTTTATCTATGTCATTGAAGGGTCACAAACAGTGCAGGCTTCGAGACAGGAATCCTCAAGGCAGAAAACCTGCAGCTTCTTTGTACAGCATTCATGCTAAGAGGTCCTTGGTCCTTTAAGGTCTTAACCATTGCTTTAATGCAGAGAGGAAAAAAACACTAAATTAAAACAAATTGTGTCACTTGTAGACCTACATTCACAGGTACTTCCTATACCTCAGATACAGAAACAGCAGATGCTTCAACCCGCTTCACTCCAAAAAAACCAAAGAAAAACAAACAAACAAAAAAACCTGAAAACCAAAACCAGCCAACCAAAACAAAAACAACAACAACAGCAAAAACATAAAACCAAAACAAAATAAAAACAAACAAACAAAAAAACCAAAAAAAACAACCCAAACCAACCAACCAACAAAATTCCCTAAGGGCACAACAAAACACACCAAAATCAGAGAAGTGGGGTGTTTACTAGTGGAGAAAGAGCAGTGTATTTGGGATATCAGAGGCAGGCAAGACCAGGGAGAGCTGTTTCAGACCCTAGAAACAGGATACCCTTGTCAACCTTCTTCCTTCACCACACACATCCTGTTCTTCCATGAATGATGCCTCCCTAGGAAAGCCTTAGAAAGCTACCTATTACAGTCAGACCAGACTTAAAAGAGAAAAGAGCAAGATCAACAGGGGAAGATACAAACAGCTATGGGCAAGCCCAAAAAAATCCTCCAGGTTCTATGGGCCTGCCCACCCTGAAAGGCAACTGTCCTGGTTTTAAGCCCAACTGGAAATTAAGCACCATGCAGCCGCTCACTCAAACCCCCCTAAACCAGTGACCTATATCCTACTTTTCCCTCCTGTTCTACCACTCCTTCTCTTCCTGTCAGCCCCAGAAACAAAAGTACTATTGAAGCAAAGGCAGACATCCATGGAATATGAAACATTTTACTACTGAAAAATACAGCAATTCTGTTTTATTCTGTTCAAGCTCTCATGCTCTGGCTCTTGCCTTATCCACAGGTCTACCAAAAGACCTCAGTATCTTGACACCATTACTGAAATCCAGAACTTCCAAAGATGAAAAGGTCTCCTGCCATAAACTTTATATTATCTAACAGCTCCCACAGCACACGGACTGGAGCTGGTTAGAAGATCCTGACTTTAAACATTCTGTCATTCCCTCAAGTACTTTAGCAAGGTACTTTTAAGCTCCGAGAAGTGGAAAATGAGAGATTACTGAAATGCAATGGACAGGCAAGGGGTGGGGGGGCAATCACTTTTAGGGAGACCTTTTTTTGCATTTCTGTTTAGGTTTCAGTTTTTTTGGTGTTTGGTTTGTTGGGTGTTTGTTTGGCTGGAGGAAGTTGGTGGTAAGGATTGCAAGTAAAACCAGTTCCAGGTCTTTATTTTCAGAGATATTTCTGTTAGGAGAGTTTACTCACCTTATGAAGTTTACTCACTATTTCAAAGCACTACCTGTAAATACCATGATTTACCTGTCTTCACATTATCAAATCAGATTACCCTTTGAAAAGCCATGGAGGAATTACACCCAAATTCTGGCCTGGATTTCCACAGTATCAGCAAACTTCAAGAGCAAATATTCCCAGCTATGGTGCAAACTATATTAACTCTCCACATGCTGGAGGATAGCAATAGTGGATATATGAATACCAGTTTTAAGACTCTTTGTGGATATGCGTATCTGACAGTTTTCACATCTACCATTTCATATATAGTTATTACATGTTGATAAAATGTGAAGTTTGTCCTACTTAAGTTTCTGCTGGTTTTGTCCCTGCTGCAACTCATCCTTTTTCACAATACAGCCAGTTTTTGCAAATGTTTTCTCAATTCTGTGCACTTGCCCCTACATTCACTGAACAAAAGCATGCAAAAAATCCAGTCAGGGCAAAGTGTGAAATACATAATTAATTACTTTCATTCGGTATTTTCTTTTGCTGATAGGAAACTAATTCATGGATATGAAAAAGCTGCCAGTGTCCTTTAAACAAGCAGAAAGAAATCAAAATAGTAATGAGGAAAATATTTATACTATTTAGCTACATTTAAGCATTCTGCCTGAGTAACTAGAGCGTGCGTCAGGACCCAAGGATCCAGCTTTGTGGCCAGCTATATTCTGAAGCTGCTAATCTCTGGCTCAGGGCCCACTTTATACTTAAAATATAGAATACAGTATTTGTCTTTCAGCTGTTGCCGTTTGTCATGGCCCAATAAACATGGCTAACTCTTCCATAGCAACTGCTGTTAAAATGCTAAAACCAAGCCACAAAGTGACAGAAAAATAGGTGCTGAACACAGTATTTTATGGAACATAAGACAACAATTATATATTAAAAGACATTCTGATGCCTGTTTCTAAGAGAAAAACACTCAGAAGTTTTGGCGTTTGGACTACAAGTGACTGTGACCTAACATGTGATCTCACATGTGATCTCATCATTTGTTTGTGTATGAAGTCTTATCTCTTGGGAGACCACAAAATAGGTCAAGGTATTGATCTAGAGGTTTGACACATGCTTTGAAGAAACACTTGACTGCTCTGTACTTAGAAAAAAAATCCATATATTTTTTCAGGCTTAAGGCAGAATGAACTTTTGTTTTCCCTTCCTCCTAAGCTTCCCAGATGGAGGTCTTGGGTCAGTAGACTAATAAAGAATAACTGTAAATACCTATTACCAAGGATATCTTTCTCTCATAGACACAACTGCACACAAGCTCACAGACAGTGGTTGACATAAAAACCTGTCCAGTATAGAGATACAGAATGAGCCACCAGGGACCATTGTCCAAATTCTTATGGAGTTCTGTTGCCTACATGCCTCCAAAAACCTGTAGCCAGCTCAAGGGATACACCAGACACATTCTCAATGGCATTCACACAGTTGGAGTGCAGTAGCATATAAGCACTTTGCTGTGCTATATTCAAAGAACCTTATGCAACAGCACTATTTTACAGCCAGGGATAAAGGTGTGGTTAAAGAGAACTGCTTGGAATGAAAACTAGGAGAAACTTTGGAAAAAGATCCAGACAGTATAAGCAGCTTTGCCTCCGACCCTATTTTTGTCTTCCATCTACTTTGTAGATAGTCATAGCATTCCCAGACTTTTATTATCTGTTATTTACAATGTAAGATGTTCCCAATAAGTCAAAAGATAATAATTTAAAAATTATAGATGGAAAAAGAATTTTAAAATCTTAGAGCAGGAATACAGTACAAATCACAACCACACAGGGATAAGTATTTTCTTTTTAACCAAGAAATCACTGTTCTTTTCTTGATACTTCAGACCTTTTTCCAGATATAACTTTCACTAACAAAAATAAACTAGAAGAAGGGAGAAAACATACATACACATAAGTGTTTCCATGGGAAGGGACATACATTATAGACAGCATCTTTATTGACAGTTTTACCACTCCAAGAAGAACAAGCTCTCTCTTGTCATCTAATAATTACTAGATGAAATGCTATTCAGAAAGCACTGCTACTACCTCCTGCATGATGGGTTCCTCTTGTCACACAAGTTATACTATGGGTCTGTTCTTAGTCTTGAGTTTTGCAAAATTCTCTGAAATTTTTGTCACATCTTGTGCTACTGAATAGAACCAGCTCCTTTCTCCAGTAGCAGCATAGGTAATCATCATACATTCGTTTTCCTGTAATTTTTTATCATGATTACTTAAGGAGTAGAAAAAGGTTAATTATAAGTATCAGAGAAGGGACATACCACAGCATTTTGTGCCAATTTTAGTCTGTGAGTAGTGTGGATACAGTAATTCACATCCCATGAATGAGACTAGAATAGCAATTACAAAATACATGTCTGAAAAGAAAGTATGCAATTTCTAAGCAAGATGTACACAGGAAAAGCTGACTGGGTCATATCTGAAACACAGTAGGCCAACAGCTATCTAAAATTACTGCTATCTGCTGAATTACAAGTTAATATACCCGTTTGGAAGGCCTGATGTTACCTCCATCACTTCCACTGCCCATTTCCCTGGTCCTAATCACCTTATTTCCTCCACAGAGATTGCAAGATAGCCTCTTCTGTTCTGTGCCCTGCCAATATTTGACTTGTATCATGCAACCCAGCACAAGAAAAGATGTCTGGTTAGCTAACAGCATCCAGACATGTATTTTGGCCTACACAGACACAGGCAGTAATAATCTAGTGGTAAATGTTTACCTTTTACACCTAAGGTTTGGGAAGAACAAGACATAAGTGTCTTGATGCCACTTGATCTCTTCACTATCTCCTCAGTAAATATGATAAGCTTTTCTCTTGAAAAGACACAGTTAAAGTTTCCACGTAGCAATAAAAGATTACATAGTTAAATGTATAAAATCACCCATTAAATTCTTGCAGAAATAAAAAATGAGACTTGGCTTTTAATAGAGGCAGTGTTGGACGTCTGAAGAGGTATGTTATCGTTCTCGTAGGTACGTGTCATTGCACACCTAATGAAGTATTTGGACTGTTTCCTGAATGCTGCTCTGTAATATGCCTCATGAAAGTGGTTCTATAAATCTAACAACTCCTGTGCATTATTTGTTCAGGTAATGTCGAATGGCAAGCACATCAGAGAGTTCTGTAACAGCCAGCTTGTATTCAAAAAATTATGTAAGTGCCAGCATGTTAATTTATGAAGCATACGGGACTTATCTGCGGGCACAGAGCCTTGCTAACTTCATTCCAACTTTAGTACTTTGAAACGAGCTTATCTCATTTCCAATGCCAAAATGGGCTTTAACTTTAAACAAAAAAGGCATCAGCTTGCCAAATTTGGAGATGACGTTTGACTGCAGCTATTAAAGGGAGCAGAACCACTGGTGAGTGAATGAGCTGAAAAGAAAAACAACTCCTTCCTCAGCTTCAAGATTCTCCATCAGAACTTCTACAGGTTGTCAGAACTGAATGGCAAATCATTCTCCATACACAGCAGGAAAACACAGCCTCTCATGAAACATTCAAGTCTCATAAAATTAATTGTGAAATTTGAGAAATGCAGCAATTAAGCACAAAATATGAGAAATTATTTGGAATTTTTTTGCCAGGAGCCATAATCATAATATGTGCTGACTACATCAGGCTCACAAAGAAACCTAAAAAGGACCACAAATTCCTTTCCTAGTCACAACTATATCTAACTCCCTGCAAAATAGGCAAAATAGAAATACTATGACAGAAGCAACACTTCAGAAAACCAGTGCAATAGTCAGAATCTTACTAACACAGATTGAAAGTCAATATATGCATATGTCAGTTTGCAAACACAGAGTTGAAAATACAGGGTATACACGAGTTTTCAAAATTAAGGTGAGCAGTACTTCAATGCCTTAATGTTACATCAGCATCTCATTCCATTCAATACACTCTTCAGATTTTTTTAAATACTAGTCATTATTTTATAAATGTCTCCAACTCCTCCTTCACATTTTTTGAAAATTAAAAGGAAAATGAGAAAAAATAAATCAGTGCACAAATATCAGATAAGATGAAAACCAAGCACATCTGTAATTAAACAACTCTTGAAAAGAAAATATTTCAATTTCTACTTTCAACTTGCTTGAAGTTTATGAAACAGTTCTGAAATGTACCATTTCACTTAAAAAATTACTTTCCACTTACTGGCTTGTTAATTTAGAACAGATCATTAATGTAGGCTTCAAAAGGCTCTAAGACACCTACTTCTCACTTCCTAAGTAGGGAGCTTCTTGAAAAATTTGAGGTTTTAGTATTCACAGAACAAATTTACTACCTTTGAAAGTTAAATACTTTGGGGGGGAAAAAAAAATAAGAAAAGAAAATACATTCCTGGTTTCCTAAACCTGCCTACAAAACATTTAAGAAAATGCTTACCAGTTGCAGTTTGCTACTCAGCATGTAAACAGCACAGAAAAATACCGGAGTTATATGAAAATGATAATCGGAAGTTTAAAATGAGAGGTCTGTTGACCCAAATCACTGTTTCATAGCATCTACAAAGCTGGGACAGGTGGGGAGGAGTAGGAATGTCCTTCTTCACCTCACATTTATTTCATATCTAGGAATTTCTAATGCCTGGGAAAGGGGTACGGTACAAGAGCCCCACTCCTCCCTTCTTTGCCAGATATATGAGAAGAATAACAGAGCTGCTTGTCGTAACACCTAGGAAAAGCAGAGAGGATTTCTCCCTTTCCAGGAAAAACTAGGGGCCCTGCTAATGCATCAGATATCCACTAACCAAAAGCTGATAAGAAAAGTTCACCAGGATCCAAATTAATCATTATTAATCATTCCTGTTCCCTAACAATGCAGTTAGGAAAAACTACAATCTGCACATAATCAGTCTTACTGCTTTGGGAATTCTTTTAAAATAAGTAGTATTTATTATAAAAAGACTTCCCATATACCCACGAGTTTTGAAATAGAAATCAGGCTGTGCAGTTTGGAACACTCTGACCTTTCACCTCTAGAAAGCCAGTTTCAGTACATGCTGTTCCACATGTGCAAGTGATTTTCAGGCTCCATTTAGCATCCTAGACTGTTACTGTCTAAACTTCACAAACTGCAGCCTAGTCCAATATACTTTATTATTATATACACTAAGCTCTGAAGTGAGACAGGAGGTTTATGGCTTAAAACACAGAGTCTGAAGCATTTGGGGTTTTTTATTTTGTTTCTTCCTATACCAGGGTTTATTCTGGTTCTGCAGCCTGAAACAGAGCACTCCACAAGTTTACAGAAGGATGACTTGGTTTTAAACATTTGCTCCTTAAAAACTATTTTTTCAACTCTCAGTCTGCCAAATTGTCAAGAAAACAACATTTTGTTCCATCATGGCAGGGACATACTGGGAGAAAAAATAAGAAAATTATATCCAAAAATATTCTGATGTGAGTTAAGAAGCTCACCTTTTGCTAGTGATATGGAAAATAATGCCATGCTATGGAGCTTGATTGCCTAAAGCTAGGGAGGCAGCGTGGTGGGAAATTATGGATTTGTGCACCATGCTACTATTCCGATGCATAATTTGTGACCCCAGCTCCCAAATCTCAAAAAGCTGAGTGACACAAAGGAATTTGATGCAGAGGAAGTGGGTGGAAAAGAGTAATTGTACTCTTTCAGGTTGCATTGGAAAGAAAGATAACATTTGGCACAAAAATCAAATGAAATATCAACCTGGAAAGCAAAAGTCTGCTTCAAACATTTAGGTAGATATACTATAAAACAAAAGACTACATTATGACTCTGAGATGGCTACTTTATACATAAATTCATAGCACAGCCATTAAATTTAGAGGATGTCTATTTGCAGGTAAAAAAATTGTAACACCAGTGATCTTATAGTACAACAAAACAAGAATCTATTAAAAACATTTGTTTTCTTATATGGAAGTTTCAATGGCACAAGGGGAAAAAAACTATGAAGTGGCACACTGCTTCATATTTACAAAAATCTATTTTCATAGCTACAACTATTATGAAAGAAAATATGATGCCCTAAAATCAGAGAGATAAAAAAACCCAACTCTTTACTGAAAGGAATAAACCTTTGTCAAGTGGATAAAAGACTGTCTTCAATCTAGCTCAGCTGATCATTTTGGACTAGTATGTAAAAACAGAAGTGCTCTAGGTAGATAAATCATAAAAAATGTATACGTACTATGTAAATGGGTGAAGGACTTCCTTAAAAGCAGTCACCGAAAAGAAACTAGGAAACAGCCTTATGTGACAGGCATCAAGTCAGTATTGCCTTTCAAATCTTCTGGTTGTCTTTCTCCTGTCTAATTATAAAGGAAAAAAAAAACCAAAAAACTGAACCTGGGAAATATCAATAAAGTAGGGTCTAGCAATTGCTCTCCAGAGCAACAGCACCTTGGAGAGCAAGTCACCCTTTCAATAAACCAGGCAGAAAAAAATTTTATTTTTTGAGCAAAAGCTCAGCTTTATATATGAATATGATTTCCACCAAAACTGAGCACAATCACCTGCCTAGGAAAAGGTTAAACCTGCCCTCTTCTCATATGTATCTAACAAGATTAGAAGGGACATATGAGCAAATCTCAGTATAGTATAAAAACATGAACAAATTTTACAGATACTTAATCCCAAATTTGGGTCTCTTAAAAAAAACAAACAACAACCAAATAAAGAATCCTACACCCAAAAAGTATGCCTGCATATTAATTATAGATCAATAACTTAATAATGGGAATTTGGAAGGAATCTCTCCACTGAGCAAGTCATTATACAAGCATAATTTTTGACACTGGAAACTTGGAGCCTGATTATGGGTATGACACTGAAATTCTTAGATTTCAAAATCTTTTTCTACTGAAGTGCATTGCAGGATTCAATATTTGAGATTGCCAGTTTTCAGAGAAAAAGAAAATGCAAATTGCACATGAAAGAACTCCTCAAATGAATACGGCTAATATATTATTCATTCCCAGCTACAAATCAAAACAGACTACAGGATTCACTAGGAAAAGAGAAGTAAAAAAAAGAGCACCAAACATGCAAGGGGTTTCCACTCAAAACAGAGATCAGGGAAGAGGAGAGAAGGTAAGAACTGAAGTAGTGCTTGGTGATAAATTCTGACCTTGAACACACACAATGTAAACTGTCAGGATGATCCACATAGTGGCAGTATATTTATTACTGGCATATACTGAACGAATCTCAAAACATGTTAGGACATACCAGAGTATATACACTACTAAGAAGGAATGAGAGGATTTTTTTCCTCTTCTTCAAAATATACAAAAGTATTTGAGCTACCAAGACTAAGATACCACCGACCTAAACACCTGCCTTATTTCTTTAAATGTGCCTATCTTCCTTCACATTCCTAATGTAAGCTGTGCCCCCAGCAGCTGACAGTCACCCTGCAAGCTCTTTGTGATACAGATATCCTTTCTGATAGTTTTACTTTGAAAGAGCCTCTAGTCCGTGTTTTATTCTCAGCAGGGTGTGAATTATACTTTAATAATAGAGAATGTCTTTGAAATATTCTTGACAAGAACAGGGTTTAAAAATCTCTGATGAACAATACTATCTACTAGCAAGCCACAAGTAAAGGACAACTACCTTTAAAAAGCTAAGATTTCTACAAAGGAAAAAAGACATCATCACCTAATACCGCATTTCTCTTCCTCAGTATGAGAAATATGTATGACATCAGTCCAGATTTTTCAAGGCATTAGGACTGGTGCATGCCACAGTCTCAAGTGACTATCTAAAAAATGCAGCTGAAGGGCCGGAAGGACTTTTTAATGCAATAAACTATTACATTACAAAAAAGACAAGATGTGAAACTAGACCTTGAGAGGGAAATCTCCCTATTAGTATTTCTGTTTACATGAACCAGAGTCATGTACAAAGTCAAAGCACTGCATTGCATAGCTGAAGCAAACTGCAGCAACATAATCAGCATGGTATCAAGTCAGCAACAAGGTTGCTTTAAGAAACCAGAAGGACGCTGCATCCTGAATCTTACTGATTGTTGGGCTAAGGGGGACGCTGAAGCAGCAGATAAAGTTGATGCATTTGTTGTAAACTTTCCAGCATTCAAGCTTTATTTGTCTGAGTTTGATACTCCCCTCTGTGGGTGGAGAAGCCGAGGGACTGGCTGACGTCACCCAAAGAGTAGGGATAAAGTGCAGTGCCCACGGCTTTGGAATGAGTAAAACTTCTTAGGAGGTGTAAAAGGTCGGCTGCCCTGTCTGGCAGGTGCTCTGCTGACAGCAACCTTCCTCCTACAGCTCAGCTCCTCACACAGACCCAAGGAGAAAAGAACAGTAACTAAGAAAAATCTGCCCACAATGCCACAAAATGTTATCCTCCAAGGACCGTCACCCTGGGGATTCAGGCTCTCAGGAGGAATAGATTTTAACCAACCCTTAATCATAACCAGGGTATGTACTCTTTCCATTTCCTTTCTATTTATTCCATTAAATAGTTGCTGTTGATTTTTGTCCTTTACTTTTCTGGAGTTAAGAGTTGCAAACAAAGCTGTGAGTAGATTAAAGAGTAGCTGCTAGTTCTGAAGAGAGCCAGCTAAATACTAAGAGATTTTACAAGTTTTGTGTGACATGTTTCTGTGATTGGTCTAAGAGACTTTAACTGCACTTCTACTTATGTCTCAAAATTAAATTCAAGTGCCTTGGCAGTAGAAAAACTCTGGCATGATTTTCCAGGCTTTCAAAATTACATTTAAACCTACTAAAAGCAAGATCTCACTTTTATGCTTTCCACGACTAGTCTCTCTGATCACTGGGGGAGAAGATTGCTTGGCAGCAGATCCTCATGTCTGGGAGTTTGTGCTCTGCAGATTAATCTGACTCTTATTTAATTAAATCAAGTTCTGTTTATTGCCAGCAAAGGCAACAGTACCTGTTTTTACATATCTAAATGTTTTCACTTTCATAAATGTTAAATGAGCGAGTTATAAGAAATTTATCCAGTCCTGGATATGAAAGAGAGATATTTGGTGGGTTTTGCCATATTTAGAAACTGAAAGTTCCCTTACCCGCCCCCGCCCCCAATAAATGGTAAGAATTTCAGCCTTCCTTCTTTTTAATGGATTTTGAGATATTAGTTGCAATTTAAGAAACCAGTTACTCAATCAGTGTAGCATACAACACACTGTCAGCTGCCCTGCATCTATAGATGTGGATCTACCTAAAGGATATATATTTTGATAATTTCTAGATTTTGAAAATTATGTTCAATGCACATCAGGGTAGAATTCATTTTCCTTTTATTTCTGCTGCTTTTCAGGACCTTAAGACACACCAAATGTGTGTTCCCTGAGCCTCCAAATCACTATGCTTTTTTTTGGGTTTTGGTTTTGCTGTTTTGTTTCTTTTTTTTTTTTTTTTTTAAAAAGCCCTACACTATGACTCACTATATACACTATGCCTGGTATTGAGTAAACATCAAAAGCCTTGAAGGATGGATACCACTGGTAATGTCTTGCAGTCAATATGTTTCCAAACAAGAATCAGTAGAAAGTTTAAGGATCATCATTTCACATATTAACTAGTAAAAATTAACTTAGTCATTCATTCCAGGTTTATACAAGTATAAAACATTTTATGCATTTTAAATAGCAGTAAATCAGAATGCTATTATTTGACTGAATGTAGCTACATAAATACTCATAGAATATAGCAAAGCCTTTGGAGAAATAGGAGACAAAAACATTGAATGAAAAAAAAATCTCTGGATGTTTTGGGGCCTTCATTGCCTTTTATGGGCCTCTAAAAGAAAAACAGTTTCCATTATCTCTAATGAAAACTATTTTAGCGGTGTCTGGTTTATATTTTCTTTGTGTTTAGATTAAGTGCAATGAAGTTTAAAACTGCAATAACAAAGGATGTTACTATAAATGTAACTTTCTAAAGAATAAATTACTTTGCAGTTGACTCATACCTACCAAATGCCTCACAAGACATAAGCCATTGCCTTCTGGCATATTACAGAAATGCTCAAAATCACATTTCAAGTAGAACAGTGAAATAAATACATATATACATATATATACATATAGGAAAAAAAAAAAGGTTACATTTGCTACACCCAGGTTAAAGAATATTAATGGCAGAGTTGTTTAAAGTTAGTATTTTTGTTGCCACATCATACATTTAGAAGAGTCCCTAAGTAAGTATTCATGCAATATCCCTTAAGAAATAGAGAACAGATCACAAGAGTCACATGTCTTGCCTCTTGGGGCCTAGGTGTTCCTTTGGTAGAAGGTATCATAAGCAGCCCATTCACACTTGGTTTAACTGTCCTGACAGGAAAAAAAACTAGGAAAAAAAAGGAAATTATTTAAAAATACATTTTGAATAAAATAATTGGACAGGTGTTAAGATTGGTTGGCTATGTCCTTTTTCAACAAGAGACAGCTTTTATCAGGACTTGTCAAGAGAGACAGATGACATAAAAGACCATTATCCACCTCTCCAAAGAACAGATGTCACTTCAAAAGCTCATGTGCAAATTGTTCTGTTGTTTTGATTGTTTCAAGCAAATGCAATAGCTACAGACAATGATCACTGGGAGAGAGGAAGAACAGGAGGGGACTAAAAATTGTCATATTCAAATTCCATTATGGTCAGAAACAATTAATTAGTCACAAATACTGAAAACATTGAAATCCTTGGAACTTTGCATAGATGCAAAGAAATTGCATTAATGAAACTGATTACAGGAACAATTAAAACTTGTTCAGTTTGGAAAGAAACAGTAAAATATTATCAACTCTAGATTTAAGTTCTATTTTACTCTTACAGACCTTTACCAACCACAATGCAAGTATTTATATTGACTCAATTTTCTGTTTAGCCACTCCGTCTGCAGACATTCATGCTCTGTTCAGAAAACACAGAGCCTGAAATATTTATGATGGTGCAACATGATAAGATTTACAAGTCTATTATCAGATGCAAAGATGTTTTCCTCAAAGTTTCATTGGTGACATTGACCCTCATGTGGTTAAATAGTTAGTCCATGACAACATCTGAATGATCAGCACATATTCTTGTATTTATCCAAATCCGAGATACCCAGGATACAGGAGAACCAGGCACACCGTGGCCTGAAGAGTAAAGCAAAAATTTTCCCAAAGCAACAGTAAAACCTACCTCGTGAAGCCAGGGTGAACAAGCAACAAACACTACAGTCATAACACAATTCTAAGTGTTCAAAATACACACTGAATGTGTCACTAATAAGTCCTTAAGAAACACTATCACTTACATTATTGAAGTACCCACAATACCAGTATGATACCCATGATATCTTGCACTACACAATGTGATCCCTTTCTATGAAATGTGGTTTGCAGGGCAGGTGCCTTCTCTGCACCCTGGCAGGCCTGGATACACGAAGCTCAGCATCCCCATCAAGGTGTTAAGGACCAAGAGAGACATCTCAGAAGCTTGGCAATAATCATTTCAACCAAGGAACAGGAAATACAGACTCCTGGCCCTTTCTCTCCTTGCTCCCACCAAATGATGGTAACCCCACTCAAACATAGAAGTGGTATCGCTGCAGCTGGTGACAACTTGTAAAACCCAAGGGATTTACCAGCAACACAGAGCGGGGCATGTTCTGCTAGCAGTACAGGGCAGGGGAATGTACTGTGCTAGACAGATACACTACTTTATAAGGCAGGATTGTTATCTCAGTGCTTTACTGCACTATATCACAGGTACAGCAGATGATTTGTTGTGATATGTAAAAAACACAACAGGCAGAGTAACCTCTATAAGGGTTACTTATATAACCTCTATACAAGCTATATATAGCTCTATACAAGCTAACTTACTCTTGAGAGGGAACCAAGAATGGCTGGATTTGCCCAGTTAGGTATTAGAACATCAACAGTCACATTGGAACACTAGGAATTCTGCTGCAGTTTGTCACTGCAGACATATTCACAACATGCTAAGCCAAGTCAGGAGCAATTCCATGGTGAAGTGAGAAGAATGATTATACTTCTAACCCATCTTATTATAGTGGTGTAAGTGGTCTCAGTGTTGACCATTTACACTTGCAGCTGTTGAAGTCTGAGAAACAGACAATTTTTGAGATTTCAGACTTAGAATTTATGAGCAACTTCCTCGATTCATATTCAAACAGATTATTCAGACACCTTAACACTTTGTTAAGCACACGATACACATTCTTTTGAAGGGTGAGGCTGTAAAAACCTGCAGCTGGCCAAAAGTACCCATTTGCAATGTTTGCCTGAGTTGATAACACTTGCATTGTAGATTGTTTAGTGTGCTCTTTTTCTGCATTCCAGCATATGAACTTATTTTTGATATCACTGTAAAAATCTCTAAGGACTCTAGTCTTTCAGACACACCTAATGGAGATGGATAGCTGGAAAGTGGATAGAACAACTCCCTTTTGCTGATTTTTACCATTGTTTTAATACTAATACACTGCGACTCATACCAAAACCAATTTCTATTTGGCTTTTGTGTTGACAGTAGTGTCACCTTCAGGGACAGGTCTGCCAGCTTCACCACAGCTGAGGTTCAGAAGATGCTGGAGGTACACTGGGCAGCTTACTCTCTTCCTTTGCTGGAAAATTGTGAAACACCAGAGCTAAAGAATGTCTCCATAGCATGTTTCCCAGTCAAGATAACACTTGCTTTCACTATAGCAGAACCGCTAGTGAGATAAATTCTCTCCAATAGCTTTTTCATTTATGCCACAGATAAAAGAACTGCTTTTGGAAATAAGAATATATTAACATTTTTGTCCTTCATACTGGGATTCATTTATTTACAAATAAGCAGCTAATATTACTTTGTATGATTCAACTTGTCCCTTCTGCTGTTCCAGAGCTAAATTTCTGAAGCTTATGTGCTACATGTATCAACTTCATGTTGCTGTCTAGGTAATCAAGAGCTGCCTAAAATGGAAATACACATGCAAGGGACTGAAATCCCACTCAGTGACCTAAGACCTGTTGTGTATGTGCATACAACATACAACAACAAGTGTTGTGGTGGTAGGAGAAGTCACCCTTTGTGAATAGAGGCCTGCAATTCTAGAACAAGCTTCAGTAACATCTAAGGTCATGGCCTCTCTATAATTGTTATTTTAAAGCAAAATTATGTTGCACTTCAATTGTTTTAACAACTATATAGAAGACTGTCATCTAGACAAAGAAAAAAAAAAGAAAGCAAGCATAGAAAGATAAGCTTAGGGCTATTTCTGTGAACATCACAGATGGTGGTACATTTACATGAGGTATGAATTGCAACACACAGACCACCATGAAGGATCAGAGCCACTGTTATTTAAATGTCATGGGACTTTAAGCTAAGCACTTTAGGGAGTTCAGTAACACAGTTTCTTAACAGTTCCCTTCTTCTGCTGGTGTTGATAAGGGGAAAACATAACTTTTTTCCAAGCAAATTATATAACGGCAGGTGAGAAAGAAGATTTAAAGATGAGTTACAGTAACTACAGAAATCTGAGTAGAAACGAACAGGGAAGTCTGAAGATAATTTCCATCTAATTTGGAGTTACAATGAATAAAACTATTCATATGGTTACCTGACAATAGAACTGCAGAAGCTCTGGCAAAATACCTCCCCAATCCAACAGAAAATAGGGGAGCATGATGAAGTTTATTTTCTCTATTGATTTTCAGGCATGCATGGTGATTAAACAGTTACATTTTGATCTTTTCAGATTACACCTGGAAGCAAGGCTTCAGCAGCAAACCTGTGCCCTGGTGATGTTATTGTAGCTATTGATGGTCTAGGCACAGAGAACATGACACATAATGATGCCCAGGAGAGAATTAAAGCAGCTACACATCAGCTTTGCTTGAAAATAGAGAGGTACGTGTACATGTCTGTCTACTTCTGATAGAAGATACTACTCAATCAACAGTACAATTATTATATGGTGGAACTATCTAAAATAGTTTGAAGAAGTCCACAAGATCTTTAAAATTACAAGCAACCAGACCTACCTCTTAAACTTCAGATCAAGCAAGACTCCCTAGAACTCATCCTCATAAGCACAAAAAGAGGAGCTTCCCTCAGGTTACTCATGATGTAAATCTGCTGACTGCACAAGTCCTGTGCAGTAAGCAAGCAGTTCTTCATGTTTTGGGGAAATATTAAAATTCTCATCTAGTGCCAGTTGTTCAGTGACCTCTCTGCTCTAACACTCCCTCAGCCACAGGTGCTTACCATCGCCTCCTTCTCCCAATCACACATGAAGCTGCTACACTATCATCCCAGTTAGGGAAACATTATCATCTCAGACTTTCATAAGGTGTGACAAAGGAGTGAGTTTAAAGCCAATCTCTTTGGTCACAACATATTAAGCCTAACACAAGATTCTCAAAGTAATGTTCAAAACAAAACTGAGAAACACTGTCTTACCTAAACTGCAGGAATACAGAAACTTTGTGTTCACTTCCCTCAACTAGAGCCAGGAAGAGAAGCAACCTGCAGCTTCACATGTCCAGCTAAGTTTGCTTAGCCTGTAATCAGAATCACTTAGCACACTCTTTCAGCTGTCTCCAAAATTATGACAGGCCTGATTAACCTGAGGCTCTCAAGGATGCACAGTTCTTTATTGTAGTTGACCACATCATTTCTTTCCAAATACACAAAGTGTTTCTTTTTTTTTAAGGAGTATTCTTGAACTACTAGAGCAAACACCATGGTTAAAAATTTCTTCTGTTAATTAAAGGTTCTGTTACAGACTGATATATGCCATTTAACAACTATCTTGGGAAGCCATTTTCAAGATGTGATAAATGTGTATACAACAAGCAGTATCAGATTAATATTTAACATTACTATTATCCTACTTTAAAATTAGCTGCCACATTTCACTTTGTCAATGACAATGGAACTGTAACTGATATTTCCATGTTTGTTATGTCTGCCTACGTGACTGAAAGAATCATCTGTGTAACTTCAACTTCCCCTTGCACATACTTTGCATACCTAGATTGCACTTCTACATTGAAAAGCAGGCTTTACATGGAAATTATGGTATTTAAAGAAAAAGAAGTTGACATTTAGGATTATTGCTAATATATTCACTTCTTCATGCAAAATATTCTGAGGACCCAACATTCATTCTATTCAACTATTAAAAAAATCAAACAAAAAAGTTTTGTCAGCCCAGGTCAGAAAGGCATTAATTTCCCTTTCCATTTGTGTTTGATAACTGTTAACAACTTGTTTCCCATTGTTCATAGCATACATAATTTTTTAAGTAAATACATGTTATATATATTAATTACATATCATTGAAGTATTTTCGTGCCAAAACAGTAAAAAACCATAGAAAAAACCTGCAGATTTCCAAGCTACATTATATTTTTAGGGACATAAACAACTCTATAGGAATTTAAATTATTTAAATTCTGCCTTTCTTTCTTTCTAGGGCAGGAACGAAATTATGGACCCCACAAGTTTCAGAAGATGGCAAAGCTCATCCCTTCAAGATAAACTTGGAAGCTGAACCTCAGGTATGAACTGTAAAAGTTACCCAAGCATTTCCATTTGCCTTTTTACACTCACAATAATCTCCCTTGTAGTAATTAAAATTCTTAACTAGAACTTCACCCATAATTGGCCAGTTTAAGCTAATATGAACCACCATGATTATGATATATAGAAACACCATTTTATCTGACTCAATGTTTTTGATTTTTTCAGCTATAACCAAAACAAAACATTAAGAAGCTACAACACATTCTCATTTTTCTTTAGGAGTCTACATATCACTATACTTTTATTATGGAAATAGAATATATCCTTTTATTCGGATGCAGTTGAAGTTGCTTTAACTCTTTTAGAGATTCTTCATCACATGAGGAGATCCTTCAATCAGGAATGTCAAATACCTAAGTAATAAACTCATCAGATCACCAAATTCATTTTGATGTAGCAGCTAGTTAAACAGAAAGATCCATAAATCCCGGATCTCTTTACCTCCATACATTTTTATACTACACCACAGAACTGACGTTTTCAAATTTATACAAGACCCATGTACTGGTTGATAAGCAAATCACTCACCATTTCTGACTAGGAAAGTCTTGATCCTTGTTAATGACCACAGCAAATCCAAACAAGCAACAGCTGTCTCTCCCATCAAGCTTAAAAAAAAAAAAAAAAAAATCAAAGTCTTCTTATTGCTAATAGTTAATTAGCTAGCTATTGCTTGCTAACAGCTAATTAGTTAGTTGCTGCTTACAACCAGTCCTTTATTTTCTTGTCATTCCTCTTTAACCTACATGAACATTTGCTGTTATCTCAAGAGCAGGGAGGGGAGGAACAGTCTGTTGATCCTGGAAGGCCAGGTTCAAAGCAAATATGTCAAAGTATTTATTCTGTGATATTCTACAAAACAAAATATAAGTGCAGATTGCATTTCAATAAATCCTGTGCGATAAATACTTCCAGCAATTCTGTTTTCACAGAGACATTCCCAAACATGAATACAGCATTTCAGTGTTACATTTCTCTCTCTTCTTTCTAATCTTAAAATTTGCATTAAGTGATACAGCAAATTCCATCAAAATTAATATAGCCTCTTGAGTAGCAGGAGTACTATAGTGAAGAAACAAAACTATTTTTAATGCATATTTTTGTGGAAAAGCTACACATAGAATTTTGTGGAAATGCTATTTTGTGGAAAAGGATACACATTAAATGAATAGCAATGGAACAAATTCACTAAAAAAGCAATAGAGAAAACCATGCAGGCATGCATGACACAAGAGTAATCCCTCTGCATAAAAGCTGCATTCCTAAAAAGGACAGTTCCATAAAAATAGATCACAAGATTTCACTAAGTACTATTTGGCAGACTATTGAAAAGCAGCCTCCATTAAGCAATCAGAAATCCTGTTTCTCCTAGATTAAATAGCCAGCCTTTTCATTTAGTATATCTCGGTTTTGTGCTTAGGAAAATCAGGAATATTGAGTATATTTGATAAATAGTAGGCACCAGAAAAGCAGCAATGCTTGCAAACAAATATTCTAAATTGTTCCTGGAATGCTTTACATTTTAGATTAAGTTCTTCCATCCAAGAGCATTCATCACTCCCTGTGGGGGAAAAACAAAAAAAAAGCCTATTTTTCTACAACTGCTGTAATTTAAAACTAAATTTTACAGCATATTTAATCACAAGACCCAGCAGTATGTATACCAGTAGACAAAGCAGTACAAAGTTTCTTGAATCTCAGATGACAAATTTGCTGTCCAAGTCATATAAGAGTTTGCTGAATTCTAACAATAAATACAGGCACGGACGCCCAGATGAATGGAGAAAAATCCAAAAGCAGTAATGTGTTACTTCAAATGTAAAACTATTTTATCCAAAAGTATTGTGTTTATTCATTGGTCTGCAGAAATGGAAAACCACTGAGTTCTATTTCTTCTATTTATATAATAACCAAAATTACTTAAAAGGTCATAGATCTTATAAATTTATCAGATTTTTTTCACTCTTGTCAAATAGACATTTTAAAATTCACCAAGAAAGTTAAGAGAAGTCAGTTATTTCAAATACATTATACGCCAACTAAAGAACAATAAGAGATGATGACAACATTCTTAACAAGTATGTAATTCATGTTTATAAGCTAATAAAAGTTACAAGTGAATGTAAAATCTATTTTAAATTGTTCAGCAATTTGGCCAAATACTTGGCTAAAGAATGCTTACTTTAGCTTCAGTGGATGAAAATTATTCTACAGATGCCTGGAGAGGGTTATGTGAAACCTGATAAACAATTAAATACTGTGCCTACTTACAGCTATGGAACAAGGAACCTTCACACTGTAGCTAACTTCTGTATCAGCCTGAGAATCTCCCAAGAGCCATTTGAAGACTGATACAGGCGATTATCACAGCACCATGAAAGCTCTCATTACTTTTAAATCTGGGAAGAGGAAACTGAGGCAACAAATCTAACTTACAGCAATAAGTGAGAGTCACTCTTGAAAGTTACACATTCCCGCATGAAAAACAGCCACCCTGATTTTGTAAGTCTGGAGCAAACTATAGTGTGATGGATAAATAATAGGAAATAACAGACCAGTTGAAGAATTACTAATACAATCACATTGTATTCTGAATAAAAGCAATTTAGAACAAAATATTCCCAATGAATATAATTAGAAAGAGAAAACAAAACCATCTAAATGTGAAATTGTATCATAAAATTATTTTTAAAATGCTTTCCACTATATTGTCAGTGTAAAGGAATACGATGACTTGTAAATGTTTTCTGTTACAATCCCTTTAACCTCATTGAAAATAATTTTGTATTTATTACCACAATTTCTTGAATTGTTTTTATTTGAACTTT
Source organism: Dasyornis broadbenti (assembly GCA_013397935.1). Lineage (NCBI taxonomy): Eukaryota > Metazoa > Chordata > Aves > Passeriformes > Dasyornithidae > Dasyornis > Dasyornis broadbenti. The sequence goes on along the minus strand of VZRN01002821.1, from coordinate 240,656 downwards.
TCTTTTTCACTTCTGTTTTTGCCTTTGAATACTTTGTTTAGTGAGACTAGACTTTTGGCCATGAAGGAGATTATACATTCCTGGGAGATATATTATGCACATAGATAAGTATAAAAATCTAAGAAAAACACAGCCCATTGTTCTAAAAAGTAAGTTTAAAGTTTATTACCATTTACAATCAACTTTTGAAGGAATATAATTGTGCTGGGCTGGTTTTGAAGACCTACCCTTTTTTATAACAGCATTCAAAGATAAAGATCTTAGTCAGATGACACCACCAAAATGTACACATTTGTGTTCTGTCACAGCAATTACCCCAAGGAATGTCATTATAGGGTCTGTGATGGATGCATTTCTACAGACTTTTGGGGCTACATTATTTCTGTTCCTGATACTTGTATCAATGCAAAAATGTAGTTAGCCCTGCAAAAAAAAACTTCAGTCAGTTGGAAAAAAACCCCAAGAAATTAAGCAATGTAATTCTCAAATATTCCTGATTAGGAATTTCAACAACTTCCAGTTCTCATTTAGCTTTTGAACTAAAAGTGGACCCTTTCACAGATTCAATGAGAACAAATAAACACAAGAGCTGGACTGTTTTTGCTGCTGTATGTTCTGTCACTGACATTTTATATGAATAGATGAGTTATAAAGAAAACAGAATTTAAGTCTAACTAACTGCAAATACTTGTTTCACAACTGTTACATTGTAAATGTGCTGTTATGGTGCAACATCTGTTCTATTCATTTCTCTATGAGAAATGAAAAAGGGGGGTGAAATTACAATGTTCTCAGTTGTTTTTGTTCGTTTTGTATCATACATGGATTTGAATAAATTTTAAATACTTCGACATGAATATCTTTCATTAAGTACTCACGATCCTAAACACTATTAGATTATTTCCATTTACTAATACATTTTGTTAACTGCAAATCAGTTATATCAGACAGAAAGAAGGAATTGCAAGTAAAACCTTTGTGCTCATTTATCTGATTGCTACTTTCAGTAGCCTCTTAAAGTGCAATGCTGCTAATCATTTTCATTTAATAAAACTGCATTTTACTGTTTGCATTTTCTGGTAGCATATTCTATATATCCATGACTTTTCTTTAGTCTGATTCTAAATATATTTTCGAAACTGTTGTTTCCAAACAATCATACTCAAAACCAAAGCCAAATTGGAGAACTGGAAAAGATTTCTATGAAAATTGATATATTAATGACCTGTGCTATCTTAACATTGCAAGTTTGTGTCTCTAAAGTAAAGACCAATTGAGGTTGTAGAAACCTATTTGTTAGAAACAAAAGCATTTTATTTCATATAACTGGGAGTTCAAATGCTCTCTCAGCACTGTTTCCAAAGAGTGCCACATACCATAAGGAAAAGGTGATGGACTGCAGCAGTTAATGTTCTTCACTCACAAGGGTAAAAGGAAAAAAAATGCTCTGCAGATGACAACATTGTTTGTTTTCAAAGTCTCTATTTCTGAGGCTTAGGAGTGGACGTGAGCTGGAAGGGCCTTAAAGGACACTGTAATAAATATGCAGAATACAAATAAGTGAATTTTCATGTTGTCAGAAGTCTTTATCATTCCTGGCTAACCACTACAGGAGGACATTTTGAGGTATCTGAAAGGTCATCAGAGATTTTATTTTCTGTATTTTAGTTATCCCTTTGAATTCCACAAACTGAGCTGATTATCCTGGTCAACATCAAAAATGGTAATACTCCAGAAAGAAACAAACATAGGCAAAATTATTTCAAATTTACGCCTTTCTGTGTTTTACTTATTTGTGATTATTTCACATTATCTTTAAACTGTACAGCAGTGCAATTTTTGATGCACAGATATGCTCTTAAAATGAAATACATTCAGAAGGATGTCCTCAATCTGATGTACATTCAAGACTTTATTTCAGTTAAAAGAAGCATTAAAAATTATGTGTTTTCTAGGTAAGACTTAAAATAAAATCATACTTTTGGAAGTCCCTCCATCAGTATATGATGAAAATGGAGAATCTAGAGATTAGCACTAAAGCAAAGCAATTAAGTATACATGAAATATTTTAAAAGAGAAATGTAAACAGTGCAAAATCTAGAGAACAATATGAAAAGTCACTATAATATTTATCCCTCCCATTTCTTCTAAGCCTTCTGCTTGCCTGGAGGCAGGAAAATAATGTGTATGGCTCAAGTAATAGATACAAAATTCATGAAAAAATATAATATGCTTGCACCAGTTAAAAAATAACAGAATTGCAAAAGTAAAAATGCAGAGATTAACAATACTGGTGTTGTCAGTTTTACTCATTGCTCGCTTTGGTGTGCATTGTAGCTCTGTATGTTTTGTCTGCCTATCATGTACAGGAATTCAAGCCTATTGGTACAGCTCACAACAGAAGGGCCCAGCCTTTTGTTGCAGCAGCAAATATTGATGACAAAAGACAGGTAGTGAGCTCCTCCTATAATTCTCCAATTGGGCTCTATTCATCTGGCAATATTCAAGATGCGCTTCATGGACAACTGAGGGGTCTCATTCCTTACTCATCGCAAAAGTGAGTATTAGTGTTTACTTATAATACATGGTCATTTGTGGTAGATCATTATCTGTTGTGTTTTCAATTTAAAAGTCCAGCTCTTGCTGTTTTTTCTGAGAATCAGAAGATTATTCATGATCCCAAAAAAAAGCAGGGATCAGTGAAACTATTTTTTCCAACAGAGAACTGTCCATTCAGCTTTCCAGTAGCAATGCTGCAGGTACCTAAATTTGCCCTCTACATTGTGTTGCAATACTACCCTCCAACCTTCTCGCCTATAAATGTACATTACTCTGAATGTTTCTGAGCACTAGAGTGATTGTATTTTGAGCACCAGGAATGAACAACTAAATGTGCTTACTTCATGGTTAAAATTTGTAAACTTTCTTAGCTACGTTTTAACTAGAAATGGACATTTGTAGGCCAAAGAAAGCTATTTTGACCCTTTTTTCTTTACAGGATATTAACTACTTTGAACACAAGCATAATATTCGGCCCAAACCTTTCATCATCTCAGGCCGAAGCAGGTTATAAACTTTGAGTGCTGTGCTGGATTTGATGCATGGTATTATTTTTTTAACAGATGGATACTCACCATAGACATTAATTAAGCATTCTGATGCATTTGAAATTTACTTATAGTACTAGACAGCCTAACGCTAAAATTTAAAGCAAACAAACAAAAATAATTAAATGGTTGACTTGCAGACCTCAGGCTTGATATTCAGATTTCTGTTTCCAAAAGAAAGCAGATCTACACTCCTGTCTCAGTTACACTGACCAAAGTCTGAAGTAACTGTAGCCATGATTCAGTTTACAGCATAGCACCAGATATTGTACACTTACAGACCTTTGGTGAACTTCTTCTGTCCAAATGCAAATACATGTAATTTGTTAACTCGCTAAATAAAAGATAGCTACATATTATATATGTATTACATATACATATAAATAGAAGATACCTCACACATAAATAAAAGATAGCTAAAGATAGATAGCTATAACCTAGGCCATTGAGAGATTTCAAATTTGCATTGCAGCAGACCTCTTTCCAAAGGGCCAACTACTGTTGAGCTAAAAACAGGAAAACTGATTCCACAGATATGTAAAACTCCAATGCAGAAAATCTTATATATTTGCATCCCTTATTTTAGTGTAATAATCCTCTGTCTTAACTGGTGATTAAATTCCTCACCACTGTTTACATTTTTACAGAGGGGAAAAACAATGCAAACTGTGTGGCTAAAAATTCAAGGAAGCTCAAAAGAGCCTGAGAGATGAAATATATTGTGATGTGATTCTTTATCCTTTCAGCAGTAGTAATTTTTACTAGTGAAATTAGTGTTCTACATTTAATTCTGAAAATCAAAAATGCCTTCATTTTAATAATACTAATTTAAGTCTGACAAACTAGAGCAGGAAAACAGGATGATAAATTATTCCAGTGTACAAAGGACAATCTCATATCGATCATCAGTTTTGAGAGATGCCTTAAATTTGCCAGTTACCTGACTGTAGAAGACAGTCCCATCCTGCAAACAAGAATTGTCAATGTAGAACATCACCACAGGGGAGAAAAGCTGCTCAAGGACAAAACAGTCCTTAGCAAACATCCATGGCTTCTAACCACAGACAGCATTAATATACTGCATCAAAACTGGCTTTGGGACCACTAGGTACCATTTTACACGTGCCTATTGGATCTCTGAGGATTCAAATGAGTGTATCAAGAACCTAACCTCACAATTCATAAATGAAAATTACACAGTGTTTTCCATGAAAATGTAGAAGTAAATGGCCATTTACCAGCATATAAAATGAGGAAAATAAACTGCAGAAACTACTCCAACAGCAATGCAACAAGTTTAAGAATTTCAGTTGAGCAAGGTCTGTCAGGTGTTCTAGCACTAGGGAGGTCTGCACTTGCAAACTGTAGAATCTCTGACACAGGATGTTACATCTACAAAACCTTGGTTGTCACACTGTTTGTCTGCTACTTTTCCATCAGCTTGACTTAATCCACTGCTAAACACAGCAAAAAAACAAACCACCACCTTGGATCTAAATATCCATTTAGGACAGACAGCTGAGGTTAAGCAGGACTTTAACTAAAAGAAGACCTGATTGTGGACTGTGGGTTTAAGCTAATGGATTGGATACTGGGCAAAATTTTGGACTTTACTCTGGTGAAACTAATCAAAAATTGTATTTAATATATTTTATGTTTTATTTATTTTTTTACCTATTATTTATTCTGTTTTAACATTACTTTGGCTTCACATAGCAAGAGCGAGAGTTGTGCTTTTTCTAGTCTTTTCCTGCTAGTTTCCGTTTATTAACACTATTAGCACTGACAAAATTTAGTATACTGCAAGATCTAAAGGTGGTATTGATTCTTCTAAAAGAAAATCCTGTAAATATGTATATTGCCCTGTGTGAAATTTTTGGCTACCTCATGCTTGGTGATGATGCACAACTATATTTGCATTAAGGCTTGCCTATCATTTCTGGAATGCTTTTGTTTGGCATATCTTTGACAAGAAAGTGTATCTTTCCCTTTAAAATTTTGAGAAAGTGGTCCTGCACAAATTCCCTTCTGAATCAATGGGAAAGTTTTGGATTTTCTACTCCACCCAATAGTACCTACTGAGCAGAGTTCTATACTATCGGACTGGGAAATAGAGCATTGTCCCAGGTTTACACAGCTTGGAAAGAGTTAACCACAATTCTGATATCAGGTTGGAGGACAGAGATGAAGCATTTATTGTCACAGCTCAGAATATCACATAAATGGTAGCCAATGACTGCAGAAAGATTGGTTATGTGCTGTTACACAGCAAGAGCAAATAAATATCCCATAAAAAGGAAAGCCTATGAGGTACTACGGAGAGAAGATTGAAGCATTCAAAATAGTGACACTGAAAAAAAAGTTCAGGCCTAATGTTCACATCCTTTTGCTAATCATTTTCCAGATATATTGAATTGGTGTACTGCTTCAGTAATGTCAAAAAATGCTAATATTTCTAAAAGGTGTGTATCTTATTTTTTTATATATAAATTATATGTAAAGTTACTGCAAAAGCAGTAAAAGCAATTCTCTTAATATGTTCCCATTGTTCTTGTGAAGGACCACTTTACATTCTGATGGAAACACTGTAATTTAGAAAAGCAAAAGTAAGCCTGGATGTTTTATTATCTTTTTCCTTTGTAATGATTAACATTTTTTTTTTTAATTGCTCAACTAGTTTTAAAAGATTTATAACTATCTTATAGCAGAATTTAAGAAAATCTAGAGAATGTCACTTTTATAATTTTACACTACTTCACAATAGTCTTTTCAACAGTGGAGTGAGATTATTGTGAGGTATATAACTGGAATGATGTGTCTAGGATTCCAGTGTTGCAGGTGTTTATTCTGTCTCTGACATGGACAACCCACAAAAACTTTGTTTGCTATCCTTTCTATAAACATTAAGAATTGCTCACTTAGAACAAAGAATTTTAGGGAGGCTAAATTACTCCTGAACAAAACCTAGCATAAAAATTGTAAAATTATGTTTTATTCTGAATTATTCGATCTATGAATGGATTTTTGTTATCTTTAAAGAAAATACATGCCAGAATTTTAAAGACTGCTTTATAGCTGGCATTGATACTTTTTACAGGAAAGCTATTTTCAATGACTACACATACTTTTGCTTTTCTCTACTTTCTGTACTTTTGCTTTTCTGAGCCTGTTCCTTTATGCCTTTCAGCCCTGTTAACATCACCATATCCCTGTCCTTTTGTCTTTATTCTCTATAATCCAATGCACACTGCACACTTTCCTGCACTCTGGCCATTAACACAGTGGATGCAGCACTCCTTCGGGGCTGGACTGTGGCAGTGGACGCAGCACCCCTTCTTCAATTAGCACGGTCAGCTCCATCTGCCCCACGGAGCTGAAAGCAGTGTCTAAGATGGCCCCTAATGTTCCCCTGGAAATGGAGCTTCCTGGTGTCAAGATTGTACACGCTCAATTTAACACACCTATGCAGTTGTACTCAGATGACAATATCATGGAAACACTGCAAGGCCAAGTTTCTACAGCACTGGGGGAAACACCTGTCATAAGGTAATTAGAGCAGTATCTATAATATTTAGGAATACACAAATTTTAAAATACACCTGAAGTCACGACCTTTAATAATATCACTGTTTCTATGAAAAAGGGGAAAAGGGTTAGAGAGAAACTAAGTACTTTAAAAACATTTAATATTTTAACTAAAATACTAGTAATTTCTGGGTTTTAACCCAAAGTATTAAAGGAGTCCTTCAGAACTTACAAATAAATATTTCATAGATAATAATCTTAAAATTAAGGCTAATAAATAAAAAATTATGATACTACCTGGACTATCAGCTGACTGACTACTTCAAATCAAGATTCTGATGTCTCAAAAATTCAAAACTGTTTCTTACTGTTATAATTATTTATCTAATAATAATAATTTAATAATATCCTCTTATTAATAATTCATAAAATAATAATAAATAAAATTTATTTCAATTGTTGAAATTCAGGTTAGGAAGATTAGGAAATTTTATAGATAGTTATAGTGTTCTAGATACTCAACTCCCATTTTAGACAACTCATTCAGTACAACTAGCTCTCATACAAAAAGAGAGAACTTACCATAGGCCTACAAATCCATGTCTAACTTATTAATTTTATCCATTGCACAACTAAAAGCAGGTAGGAACCTTATGTAAATGGATAACAAGTATGATTATACAATAAAAATTTTTAAGGCCCTATTCATTTTCTTGGGAGACAATTCACCATTCAAGTTGCTTTATCTTTACTTTTGCATAAGAGTAACCTAATTTCCTGGTTTACAACAATACTTAAGTTAATAATTCATAATACGTATGGTGCAAACTAAAGCTGATTACTAATATTGTAAATAAGCAATAATCACTGGCACCAATGAGCCTTCTTCAGCACCTTGCAGAATTTGGCTGCTACTAACCAAAAAAACCATATTTATATAAAAGTATTTAAGTTCATCCTATCTGTTGAAAAGAAAACTGTAGTTCATGAAGTCATTGCAGAGTGAAGTTACTCGTGCTTAAATATTTATGCTCAATCAGAACAATTAGAGAACAATAAAAGAAAAAATTGCTGCTTCATTATTCTGAAATAATGGATTAAGCCCAAAGTAATCAGATTTCACACTGCCCATTACATTGTCAGTTTGAGAACCTACTCTCCACACAGGTTTGAAGTGTCTCTTGCTGTGGGACTGGTTTTCATTATGTGTGCATTTAGAAATCTAAGATCACACATTTTTGTCTGGTTTTTTTGCCTTCTGTATGTAATTGCATTGTCACTTGTTATATATTTAGAAATATTTTAGCAAAGAGGAGAGAATGCAGGGGTTTAAATAACCATTGCCAAGAGCTGTAAAATTTAAGCTACTTCTATTCATTAAAAGCTTCTGACAAGACAAGAAACTGGTATTTTTTTCACCAGTTTAAAAATGGCTCAAAGAAATCTTTTGACTGATGAAGATCAAAAAATTCATGTAAGCAGCAGGGGTCACTGTCCAACTGCAGCTGCTCTTACTGGGCCATTTGGGAGCTGGGATGCTACCCTGGGAAATAAACCAAACCATTTAAAGCAAAACCCACTCTAATTCTTCTTGGACAATGGGAAGCCAGTTGCAACAGGAAATTTCAACTGGACATTTGTGTGTGTAGCTGTAAGATAACAGACTTCATCAAAGTAAATTTGGATGTTCCTAATTACCCCGGAATAGCTGTTTGAAATTTACAGACACCACACATTCAGTCTAATTCCTGTCCTGTATATAGCCCTCTACTCTTCCTCTCGACTACTTAGGATGTAATTTATCATGAACAACTCAAAATATTCAGCACAGTTTAAAATACCATGAAATATTCTCAGTAAAATCTTTGTCTCACAGGTCATTCAAGATTCAACCATCATCTGCTATTTGGACAATAAATTTATTTATACTTTTATAAAGATAAAAAATTGTCATTGCAAAAGAAAGCCGTGTCTTATTCTTATTAAATTAAGAAATAGAACTTCTATTTGTCACTGTTCACCTTACAATGTTTCCTATTATGCAATATATATTTCACTCCTTTTCGTCATCTCTGTAAGTTAAATAAATAACAATTATCTTAGCCAAATAATCGCTATATTCCCTAGTGATTGAGGCAATTTAGAAGTCACATTCTCTCAAAAGATTTGTCTGGTTAGATTTTGGCTGACTTTATGTAAAGGCATGAGATTTGATTTCAACAACATTCTTGAGGGCAGCTGCTGCGAAAAGGGAAGTTCTGGATACCATACCAAAGAGCACCTGGTAATGTAGCAGATGATTACAGGAATTAAACTACTTTGAGATTAAATGGCCTATTCTCAAATGTCAGTAGAGCCAGAACAGTAATTATGGAAATACTTTAATGAGTTTCTAGATTTACTTATGTTTGTTTCCTGAATCATACTCTATGCCTAGTAGAGCTATTGCTTTAAAGTGATGTTTGATAAACTGTTTTACCTGTTCTTCCTCCCTTTAATACAGTGACCCATCTCCCAACTCAGTGTCTCAGTCTGACGTGTACAAGATGCTGCATGCCAACCAGGAGGAGCCCAGTCAGCCACGCCAGTCTGGCTCCTTTAAGGTGCTCCAGAATTTAGTCTCCGAGGAAGGTGGTTAATAACAACATATTCTACCTGTTCAAATAATTTTTAAATGTTTGTGGGTGGGGGGAATCTGAGAAGAAAATAAGAAGATTAGAGATACAAGAATGTCTGAAAGCCCAAATCATTCTGTCCCTTATAGCTACCACACCAGTCTCCCGCCATTTCCCCTCCTTACTTGTATAGATAGCAAGCAATCTCCTCTCTGAATACAAGGCAGGAGCTGATCACATTTTTCAGAACCTCTTCTCAGATTTTAAGATATTTAATATACAAAGTTGACTTCAATTATATGATAAAAAGTTTCATCTGAGAGAATTTTTGGGACAAGCTGCTTATATTCATTACACTAAGAAAGAAAACACTCTCTTCCACATCCAGGAAAAGAGGAATTTAAACCAACTCTTGAAATCTCCTTAAAACCCATTTCCTCTTCATTCTAAATAAAAACTGAAGAGGATAATATAATTTACAGTCATATTTCCTTCAAATGAAGAAGTTTAGAAAATAAAATTACTAAAGGCTGCAAGGTTGTTATATTTGCAGTAAGCATAAAGAGTAAAACACAACCAAAATTAACCTAAACGAGAGTTATTTAAATTTTTTATGTTTATATGTCAATATTTAATAGAGAAGGAATAAATACATCTTACTGTCTATATATATATATCATTGTGGGATTTTACTTAGCATTTTCTTTTATTTTATTATCATTTTGTATTCATATCATGTTACTAATCTTTCCAAATTTGTTGTACGGTTAGTTATATAAATAAGAAGCTTTATGAAAACAGGTCTTGATTATGTTGTGTTTCTATGTTAAAGCCCAATCCTCCTCCCTCTCTGCTATATCCAAGACCTACTATCAGAGAATTAGGTGATCTCCATGAGACAGAGAACACTGTATAAACAATCTTGCTTTTTGGCTACAGCTACACAATATTTTTCCTGATTCCAGAGAGGTGGAATCTGGCCTACTAAACTGTTATGGTGAAACTGCATTGTTTGTTGATGTACATGAAAGCCTATAAATACCTCCAGAAGTGTATGTACAGCACAGAAAGTATAGAAAAGTGCAGAAAAGTACTTAACTGCTTCAGTTATTAGCCCATACATAACAGGATTATTTTGTTTCTCAGATGGGCGCCCTGTGGGAACAAGAAGTGTGAAAGCACCTATAACGAAGGCACCTACTGCCATGCCTGGTGTCCAGAAAGTGCCATTTTGTGACAAATGTGGGAATGGGATTCTGTAAGTTGTTTCTTTTTAGTTTTAGAAATCCCTAACTCAAGCACGCATTATCCTCAAACACCACTGCCAACTACAGAAGTATGTTCCCATAATGCTTCTAGAGAACAGAAATATAAACCTATGTTGTTCTAAATCTCAACTGATGAACCTATACCTTCAACAATTTCAATACAGATTATATAAATTTTGACAAAGTACCATTGAGGCTTTAACTGAGATTTCTCACAACCTTTTGCAAGTCAACCATTAACACATACATAGTGAAACCAGCAGTTATCTGTGCTGTGCGGTCTCAGGCTGTGAATTCTCAAAAATTTCTTGTTAATGCAAAGACTCCTTCTCCCAACACAGTGGGATTATCCAGAAGGCTCTGTAGACCTATTTTTAAACTATCAGATTTCTACCTGACATCACTAACTTCAGCAAAGAACACAGATAATGATGAACTGAGAGAACACAGACACGAAGAAAAAGCACCTTTTGGTTTTTGAAACTCATTTTGTCAGCCTTTTGATAGGTTAGGCTGTACTTTATCTTGTAAGCAAACTAACATATTTCTTCAAACTCTTCATTTTCCAATGCTCATGAACTATGTGATCAACTCTACAGCATTTTATGTCACCTACTCAAACTCAGCATCCAACCTTAAATTATATAGTGGTTTCTAAAACCACAAGATGAACTACTAAAAAGACAAAATACCTAAAACACACTTTATGTCATATCATAGAATGATTTGAGTTGGAAGGGACCTTAAAGACCATTTAGTTCCAACCTCCTACTATGGGCAGGACCAATACCTTCCAGCAGACCAGATTGCTGCAGTTTCTTTTCTCATTTTAAATTCATATTAATTACTTAGCTTTATTTCTTTTCATTGTTTCCATATAGAGGGACAGTGGTGAAGGCACGTGATAAATACCGGCATCCAGAATGCTTTGTGTGCTCTGACTGCGATCTCAACCTGAAACAAAAAGGCTACTTCTTTGTGGAGGGCCAGCTGTACTGTGAAGCTCACGCGCGCGCTCGCATGAGGCCACCAGAGGGATATGAAACAGTTACGGTTTACCCAAAATGCTAGTCTTAGGTTAACACACAAAAATATGCATGCACACAAAAAGCATTTACCAGCTTAGAACTGCAGTACAAGTGCCAGGACTTCTGCCTAAATCCAAAGCAGCAGATTTTCAGCCTTTCCTTGTGGATTCTGAGAGAGGTGGAAGTCCTTATTAGCCAGCAATAGCATATTATACCAGCAAAATTCTGCTAAAATATTGTTTTAGAAACGGTCAATATAACTCAAGGAAGTACAAACTAAAACAGCTCTCCTGGAATACAAAAAGTGAAACAGCTGAGGTATTACATGAATGCTACAGCATATACATGAGTGTTGTAATCAAGATATTATTTTAAACATAAATTAAGTATCTGTGCAATCACCAACACCATCAAAGTCTTACAGGCTGGGCCGCTACAAATGTAGAAACTTGACAGATCATTAGAAAAGCAGCTATTTTACATGGATAGTACAAACCAAGTGATTGTTCATGTCTGCTATTATTCAACTAGCATTAATGTGCACCCCAAATATGTTTTGCTTACTTTGCTCTGAATTTGGCGTTATATTGCCTTAATTTTCTGAAGCAGCAACTGTGATAAAGAATAAATGTCAAGTCACACAATAAAATGGCTAGTATAATAAAGACTGGTTAGTATGAAGCAAAACAAAAGTTCTATGTTGCCTTAATGATTTGCAATATCAACTTTCATATCACTTTGCAGAAAATTGTTCTGAGGCATGCATACACCTAAATTATTTTTGGAAAAAGAACCTCATACTCTAATAGGAATTCATTGCGAATTGAGAATGAAAGCTAATTTTAAAACCTTTCTGCAGAAAATTATACTGGATTTTTGTATCTCCATTTTCAATTTCCACAATAGAAAGTATGGGGAAATATCATCACAATATCTTTATTGCTGGTAAATTAAAGCTTGGACAACTTTAAAAATAAATGTTAATTAAAATATACAAAGGCAAGGTCTTTTATGAAAAAGCCTGGTGAAGTCCTATGAAATAAAAAACCAAAAAGCTGAAAGAACATGGTTTTGTAATCAATTTCTGAAACTCTTGAAATCAAGTTCTGAAACTGAAAAGGGCTACTTTGCTTTCGGGTAGGTGCCAGCTACATAAACACACCTAATGGGCAAACTAAACCTAGCATTTTCAGAAAATATCAAAACAAGTCATAAACTCTTTATTGGGGCATTTTGAACCCGCTTTAAAGTAGAAAAAAGTACAAAATTTTATGTCAAGTCCACAAGACTAGCAAAAAAATAACAACCCAGTGACAAACAATCTTATATACTTTTCCCATTCTATAATGTAAGAAGCCTATAATGCAAGCAGAATATGGAACAAAAATAAGAAGTTATAGATCCTTTAAACTTGTTTTTTAGAATTCACAGGTCCCAAAGATTGAAATACAACGTCCGCATATTCAAAGACCATTCAAAATGTCTTAAAGTATTATTTCAGAATTCGAAAGTTTTTTAAATGTATGTGTCACTGCATTTATTACTTACCTTTCAATCTCAAAAGCAGAGATTAAAAAAAAGTGGTTTTTCACTTTTCAAGGTTAGTTCCTGAATGATTTTTGGGTACAAAACATAATTCTGCTCCTCAGGTATCATGGTGGCTATATGTAGTATTAATATTTTACCATTGATAAAGCCCATAAACCTGAAAATCCTTTTGAAAATGAGAGTGCGCATAATGTCTATTTTTACAAACTTAAAATGTCATTGGTGTTTTAAAATGTTTGTTTAATGTTCATGTCTTTGTGGAGTAAGTAAAGGTAAAAATAAATCTCCTACATATGATAAATATTCTGTGTTTCTTTCCATCTGGTATGGAAAATGAAAAAGTGTGTCAAGTGACTTGACAATAACAGAGGTTTGGATTTTAGCCTGAAAGAGCAGTATGCTTCGTATTTATCAAAGCCCTGGCAAGAATGAAAGACAATTTTTATATTAGGCATTTGAGTATGCAACCTGGGCTTTCTAAAAAGGAATGAAATCATGTATTTTCAAAGTTAAAGACCCAAATCTGCTCTCTTTAGCACACCAAACACCAATTGTAAATGTGGGGAAACTCTGGCAAATGCAGATACAAGAAGTTAGGGTACAAGGAAGCCATAGACCATGACCTGATGCTAAAACTTTGGGGTAAGTTCAGCAGTATTGCATCATCATGTAGTGCTATTTTGGGAGGTTTGAAGTTGGATGTGGCTTTGATAGAATTAGGAGGTAAGCCTATATAATTGCAAGTACTGACCTATATGAAAACCTGCACACCAACATACCATCAAGGAAACCATGATTTTCAGTTAATGCAGATTCTGAAATCCCTGATCCCAGCAGAGGAGAAAAATAGGAAATCTCATCCCACAGTCACTTCAGTCTGGGAAAACTGAATATAGTTTTAAATATGAGAGGAAGATACACCAATTCTCTCTCCATGGCATCCTTGAGGCGGAATTCTTTATCTCAGTAGAGTGTCATTGGTTCCTGACACACAAGGTGTCCAGCTAAAGATTACCCACTTTCTCTTCTGGCTTCAGAACAGTGTAGCCAGTCAATCATGAGAGTAGCTTAATGTTACTATGCCGCTCAGGTGTGTCTAGACCCGTACATATATTACAAGCCAAAGGCAGGCATGGCATATATTTTAAGATGGAGAGAAAGGTAGGAAGTGTGACCTCATGTGCTTTTTATCTCAGCTCTTCAGATGTTGATCAATAGGTGTGGAAAGCTCTCCCCAGCTACGCTACTGCTGCATAACAGCTGGGCTGTTGTGGGATCTGTTAAAAACTTACATGAAACTGCAATACCCCAAATGACGAAGCCAAGAATTGCTTCTGAAAATACATAGATTAATTTATATTAATTGCTTTTGAATCAATTATTCCAAGACAAATGCTTTTGGTCTTTTAAGTGATGCAGTGTTATGCAAATCCTGTAGGGTGTCAGTAGCAACTCTTTACACTCCTGGCACAAAGCACAGAAATATCCCATTTATTTGCATAGAGAAAGGAATTTGAGTTTCCCAGCACCAGTTTTGCAGGATAATTAAAAGGTGCTCACAGGCTGTGCAAATACAGAAAGCATAGGAATAGCTAGTTTTCTGTGAGGAAGAGTAAATCCCACAGAGATTCTATGATTGCACAAATGACAATCAGTCTTTCGCTCTACTTACAGTAAAAATATCCATTTCATATACTGACTATTTCATTTGTGTAGAACCCATTCAGTGCATTAATAATAAATGAATGCTACCTATTTAGTAATCATGTTTCTGAATGAAATTTCTCTAATTGACAGTGTCACAAATAATTCTCACCACTGCTTTACTTTGTGCAGTTTGGACATCTAACATTTTACTTCTACATCTTGCACATTTAAGAAAGGTGGTAGTGGGATAAAACTGCCAAATATGAGATACTTAACTAAGACACTTTTATTCTGGCTTTCTAGTATTTTCCAAGAATTGCATTCCTATCTGCTGTTTTACTTTTGCAAATTCCCTCAATTTCATTTTAATTTCACTGCAAGAATATCTCTAGTTTCCAAATCATGGTCACATTTACAGAGAGCTTCTGTTCACTGTTCCAGATCTCTTGCACTTTTTTGAGCAAGCCAGTTCAAAACTATATGCAAGTAGAATGTAGGTGGTTAAAACTATACTTGCTTCAAAATTAAATTTTTCCACTGTCTACCTTACCTCATCCTTCAAGAAAAGCATATATTACAAAATCACTCAGAAGCAGAGATGGTCCAACTGTAACAGCTACTGTATTGAGAATTAAAAATAATTGGTACCCCACAGTTTAAAAATTAGACTAAGCAGACAAGGTAGTTACAGTATGGAAGGGAAAGTGGCATGATGACTTACGAACATTTTTTCACACAAGGTTGGTGGATTGAAGTTGAAATAGAGAAGCTGTAAGAATTGCAAAGTGGGAAAAAATGCACTGGTAATCACTCAGCACAAAGAAAGAACACACAGAGTGTGAAAACTAGTCATACACCAAGACACCAGCAAGATCTTTTACCAGCTGATCCAATTACTGGCTGGCTCATAACAATTTCTCTCTTCCCTAAGTAAAAATGAATTGGAAAAAGAGAAGCCAGGTAAGGATCCTGCACTGTATTAACAGGACTAGTTCTTTAAACTTCTGCTTGAGTATCAATTAATGTATGACTACACAATCTCAGGAACTTCAGAAGATTCCTTAATCCTAATACCAGACCATAATTCTAAAAATGTTTCCTTGTTACTTCTCTGACTCATAATTGATCTAACCTTTTCCATTCTCACTCTGGCTTGTTATGAGATTCTTCTCTATGAGCATATGCACCACCCAGCTCTGGTAATGGCCTTCCTTACATATTTCCTCTTCATTGCTTATTAATAACTGGCCTCTTTGAACCCACAGCCACTTTCACCCTTGACAGAGTATGAAAGTGTAGTGCTTCAGAAATTATGCACTGTCACACAGTGTTGTTTCTCCTTACAAGTCCACAGAAATGCCAACGAGGTAAGTGCGAAGTTTTAATGACCCTGTGATAATTTTCTTTGAAAAACATGCCTAAACACACTTTTGATGTCTGTTAGAAATATTGTAGCAGTTATTGTCCTGCTCCAGGCAGAAGGACTGAGTAAAATATGCTTTACACTGGTAACATCTGGGCAAATAACAAGCTGTCAAATCAATCATGGCTCTACTGTGGCATATAAGGAAAAACAGGCAAAACCTTTGAGGCATTCAGAATGCAGCGTTGCACTGGATCTCACTGCTGTTTGCCAAAAGGCTTTTCATGGCAATTAAATTTTCTGGAAACAAGGCCGCTTCCTGAATGCTGAAAAGGCTCAAGTTCATGTTCTTACCACAATACAAGAGATAAAACAGTAATCTGAAAGTAGGACAATCTCTTTTTTCCCAAAAATATAAGGTCAGACAAAAACATTGTGTCTAACCTCAACCTTAACCCAGTAACAGAGGATGCTGGACACATGGTACAAAATAATTAGTAGAGCAGAACAATACGAATAGTTAGACTCATACAGATTCCTACACAAAAGTGGGCAAGTTTGCCAACAGTGGGGCTACCAGAATCCTCTTTTGAGTTTGTATCTTAAACTACTCTGCCCTTGATACTTCAGACATCCCTGGAGAGGTCAATTTACACAAGCTGACAGCAGCTCTGACTCACACATTGCCTCTCAAGCTAGGGAACCAAACTGACATTTCCAAGTATTTAATGGATTTTGTCTCTATGATTACCCAGCCAGATCCCAATGCCTCACATACTTGTATATTCACTCCTATCATGTTTCAATAAACCTGTCAAGCTTGCACCTGTTCCAAGGTTGGTGAAACACATCCACTCATTTCACAATAATCAACAAGTGACAGCTGTCCCTAGCTAATTCTAACATTTCTATCATAATGAGGGACATAGACAAATTTCATTAGCTGTTCATATTTAGCCCATATTTCCCTAAGAAGATTCATGAGGCTCTAAAGACCTGAGTCATGCACTCTAAAGACAGATTGGCATCTGATACTGCAAGTTATGAGAACAAAGGACTGCTTCCAAATATGTCTCTCTTCTTTTCCTTCTTTTTCCCTTTTTTATTAAAACCAGTTAGTGAATAACTGTTGCTGACTCTTTTTGTGAAAGTTTTCTTTAAGAACAGACAATCAATGTCAAACATCAATTAAGAAAAATAGTAGTCATCCTTAGCACTTCTTGAACCTTCATGTTGAAAGAGAAATGCCAGGCATTTTTCTAAAGTTCTGCATTAGATGATGTTGAAGCATTTTGTAAAATAAATCAGTATCTATGCAGTATTTTAAGGTTTGGGAATGTATCAGCAGTTTTTTTAAAATACCGGTTCTGATTTTATTAGAACTATTAGCCTCTAATCATACCGGCTTATGGGAAACATCATAAAAAGAAAATTGAAGAAAACAAAGAAAGGAAAAGGACAATTCTCCTCAGATCTTTGAGAAAAAACAATTCATCTTCATTTTCAGAGAATGTCTCTTCCACCTTAAAATGACTACCTTTTAAAAAGTAAGAGAAAGCCTTAACTCATAGACTTACCCCAAAATAAAACATTTTGAAATTGATCTTTCTCCTTTACTGGAGTTTGTTCTACAGTTTATATATTCTTCCTGAGGCCAGAAATAGATACTCTTTACACTAAAAAAAANAAAAAAAAAAAAGAAGGTTATTTACTTTGTCATCTTTTCAAGATCAGGTTTTACCTCCACATCCAATTCAGTTATCCACAAAGCAGAAAGTATTTTCTAGTAAGTGAACGAGAAATTACATACTTTTTTCCCATAACTTTTTTCTTTTTTTCACCAAAACCTTTAACATTATGTTCCATACCAACCTGCTGCAGCTATTCCTAGCTGAAAAGTGATCCAGTCAGCAGCCTCAGCTCTTAAGGCAAGCGGTGGGGAGTGAGGTGAGTGGGCCACTCTGGTTACCAGGTGAACACAATGGCATCTACAGGGTCCCATTCAGAAATTGATGTCAAAACCATCTTCAGGGGCACACAGGGGATCTCCACCACTTGTACGCAAAGCCTGGGACTGTGCTACCAGGGTTCTGCTGAGACAATTCTTCCCTGTTCCTGCCTTGGCAGCCAGAGAAGTCCTGGTCCAGAAAGCTCTCTGAAGAGCCTGCATGTCCCAAGTCAGAAGAGAATAAAAGCAACTAGGAGGTCTTGAAAGTTACTCTCAAAATATTCTTCATAACACAAGGTGCTGGACATCATATCTTCATAGATTTTACTGTCGCCATTAGCTAGCCTTGTTAAGGTGGTTTTTGCTCTTGTACATGCCAACTGGTCACTGCCTTTTTTTTTTACTTCCATTTAGTGCATGCCTAGCTCTTCCTAACAATGCAAATGCTGGCATCTTATCATATCCTCCCTATAATGTTTAACTTTGATTTGCCCCTGCATATTGCATGGAATTTTATTTTTTCTTATTTTTTGATAAATTGCCAACAAACTTAACTTACGAAGCCTAAGAAATTCCAGACTAGCATCTTTGAAGTGAACTTTAGGCTTATTCTACTCAACTTTTTCTCCATTTTTTACTCTCTGGTCACCATTGAAATCTGAGGCTGGATTATGGCATCTGCAATCTCTTTCAAGTTGCCCAACAGCCTGAAAATTTTTAAGAATGCTTCAAGAATTCTCAACAGTTTAAATCTGCTATGTAACTTTGATACCTTTAGAAACTGGGCATTTTGGGGTTTGGGGTTTTTCCCTCAAGCACCATATTATTCCTCAAAATGAGTAATACAATCTTATAACTAATTATTTTGTCTTTACTCAGATAACTGCATGCCACTAAACGAATCCTGTATTTCAGAATCCTTACTACGCCTTTCCTCATTTTACTTGTCAATACTTCCTGATTTTTGTTCACTTATTGCTAAATTTCTGGCAATTTCCTGATGCACACTTGCTCTATTTCATCTACTCCTGTCCTTGGTTTTCAGTTTCTTTTCCCTCCACTTCCCTTGTGAATATTTTTGGTTGGATTTTAGTAAGAAGTGTGTTTTAAAGGACCTGCAAATTAGATAACTCCTTATGTTAACAATACATAACCATGATATTATGGGAAAGAGCTCACAAAAGAAGGAAGGACAGCTGTATAAATCATCACTGACTGCTAACACAGAACTAACTAAAACTGGCTAAACCAATTCTTCATTTTCAGACAATTAACTAACAGCCCCACTGTTTTCTGTGACTTCATATAACATCTAACTTCCTGAAATGTCTTTCTGCATTGGACAATTTTCCTGTACCTTGCATAAGAAATCCAGAAAGAATATTCTATTATTTTTCATTGGTTTTCTTGTTGGAGAAATACAGAGGGTCTCTCTTGGGTCAATATCTGGATGTGTGTTTATAGAAAATGAAGGGCAGAATGTAGTTTATTTCTAAACAAAGCCATGTACTGGTCTTGTTTCAGATAAACATGTACATCTGAATTTTGCAATGATCCTACTGTTTTCAAGCCAAGTCTTCCATTATGTTTTCAGGTCAACACCTCCATGTCCATTCTCTGTTTGTCTCAAATTTGGGACTAAACACTTTTCTCCATTTAGGAACCTGTCTTGTTTTCAAGGAGCTCATCTTGTTTATTTACAGCAAACAGGAGCTGACAACTCCAGAAGGCTTTTCTTGTTGTTCCTCCTGGTCTTAATGGCTTTTCAACAGTCCAGGAAGATCACAACACATAAGCTAAGAACAGTCTCCATTGCACAAACCCGACGATGGCACAAACAGGCAGCAGTATACCATGAAGAAATTTCCAAGTAAATGTCCTCTTTCAGGGTAGATCTATAATTTCATTATTTAGAACCCTCATTTGGTCTATAAACTGATAGTATACCACAGGATTAATTCTCTCCCTGACTGAGATTCACACATATACTTCTGGTAATACTAACTCGATGTGTATGTCAATTCCTGCCACGTACAGTGGCAGACCTCACTGTTCTTAATGGTTGTATTTTCACTAATAAAGAAGATGCAATATTCTGAGAAATTTCCATGTCTTGGATGGGTTATACCAGGAGTTGAAAAATTAATTTAACATTTATTCAATTAAAATGGTGAATTATTCTTGAATCACTAGTTTGCCCTTCTTGCCCTTGCACTCCTTGGAAAAAATGCTTTCTGCTGTCTCCCAGACCTTTCATGGTATAGTATGGTTCTTTACAACTTAACAAACATTTTGTAAGTTACTTTTGACAAAACAGCCTAATATAAGAAC